>VZUA01097009.1:27234-41202 GCA_013401035.1 Horornis vulcanius | reverse complement strand
AAGTCCCAGTGATTGTCAGTGCCCTTTGCTTGACACCTGGAACAGCTCATCCTCTGTCTTTGGTCACTGGCCTGTGTTGCCCTATGGGCCTGACACTGTGGTGCTGTGATGATGCCTCTGTACAGAACTATTTATTTTCAGAGTTCATGGCCTGCACCTTCAGAAGATGTTAATTTCATATAACATGACATTCAGTCACCAAAACTAGACTAATCAACTATGCTCTTGTATCCCATTGGTGCAACAATAATACATAGTCAAAGTCATGTATTTGTTGTTGCAAACCATGACAAATGCCTAAATGCTATGGATGCCACATTAGAGGTGGCTTAACTCCTTTTGCAGGCATTTGCTCCCCAGCGTAGAAGACCTTTTCTTTCCATAAATCCTTTTCATTTTTATCATGATTTTTTAGATCAGTTTTACCTCGAGGAGGATATCTCTATTTTAAACTAGTATCAAAAACCTTTCCTTTGCTTTCCTTCCTTCCTTCCTTCCTTCCTTCCTTCCTTCCTTCCTTCCTTCCTTGATTGTTGACATTACATAATTGATGTATTGGAGTCCTAAATATACATAGGAAACTCACAACCATATTCTAACAAAAAACCAGTTTAGACCAATAAAATATTGCAGCTCAGTAATAAGAAACAGAGTGAATGCCTTTCGTTCCAGCTTTATTTTTTATACTCTTTACAGCTGTTCCACTTATAAACAAGAACTTCAGTACATAAACAGAGACTAAACATAATAGAATGACAAATTAGTTCCCTCAGAACTGATGATGTTTATTTTTCTTATTAATTTTTATTAGTGTTGAATATTGCATGTTTAATCCATACTGAAAGAACTATGTAAAGTGGCTGGCCTCAACCATTTATCTGGTAAAAATTGTTCAACATATAGAGCCCACAGAAAACCTTAATTTGCTANCCTTCCCTTCCCTTCCCTTCCCTTCCCTTCCCTTCCCCTCTCCCTGTGCACATCACTGATGGCAGTTGTGTTTGTGAGCAGGTCTTTCAAGCCACCTGAGAGCTGCTACAGAACTGTGAGAAGCAAAGGCTGGGTTGAATCAGTGGGAAATTCTCTTTATTATGCCAGCCCCTGGGGGTTCTGTGATTTTGTGTTTCTTCACTTGGTGCTCTCCATGTGCCACCTGCAGGCTGAAACCACTCCATGTCCACATGGGACTGTTCCCAAGGTGCTGAAGGCCAGCCTTGAATCTTTTAATTCCTGAATATAAGCAAGGTCCAAAAGCTGCATCTGCACCACAAATTCAAGTTCANATGTGGATAAGATGCAGACTCTTTTCAAGTAGGCACAGGTTTGAATTAATCCAGCTTTCCTCAGAGCAAGAATTCCAGTTTCAAGGCTGTGCACATTTGCATGGCTTTGTCTTTTGTCAGAAAGGAAGGAAGGAAGGCTGCTATCTGAACTCCTATCACAAGCTGCAGTGCAATTCACTCCCTGGGATAATTTCCACAGAGCACTTCAGTGTGGAAGAAGCTGCCTGGCAGTCAATACTCGGGTGGTTCATTAAGGAAAATTCTGGTGGAGAAACCTTGTGTCTAGATGTGATGAAAAGTTAATGAAACACAGACAACATCCCTGTGATCTGCAGCTCATTTTGAGCAGGAGCTGATCTCACACAGGTCCATCTGAGGCTTTTGGTAAATGTTTCATGGGTATTTGTGCATGACCCAAGATCTGGAAGGCAGCAGGCAAAGAAGCAGCTAAACTGCCAGATGCACAGAGGGAACCAGGGCAGTGGGGAGGAAAAGGGGTCTCTCAATGTTGCTGAATGAGAAACAGGACACCAATAAGAAAGTGAACACAAGGATTTTAAATCTGCAGTACCCTGGCTATCAGCTCTAAGCAAATGAACAGCTAATCAGCTGAAAGAGAATCTAAGATACTAAGATACAGTGAAGAACATGATCTTGTTTACAGTACTGCTGCTACAAGACTAGAATAAAAGATTGGTTAACACACATTACAACCTATTGTTTGTCTAAGAAGCTTGCTCTGGTATCTGTGTTAGATCTGGCCTGAAAACAAGTCAGTGCAGAAAAGGAACTGGTAAGGAAAAGGAACATGTAGAACATGGCCCAATCCTAGTTTTGGTAGCAAACACATTAGAAAGTCAGATAGATGCTATCTAGGAAGCAGGGGGAATCTCCAATGACGCCAAGTACTCAGATTCTGTGAACTTGCAGATAAATTTGTTGCAAAGCTCATGCCACCATGTAACACAACCAAAGCCAAACTGTAATGCTGAAGGCTTAAGAGTTTACAATTGCTTTTCCAGCTATGCGTAAATTATGAATGCATTTGGCTGTTCTAGATTGTATAGTTAACAAGACAGCCTGCTTGGAAATTGGCTTGTCTGTTTAGAAAGGCAGGGTATGTGTGAAAGATGGATGGATAACCAACAGGCTCACAGCTCTGGAAATAACACCTCCCGACAGCGCTCGGGCAGAGCAGCCCTTCACCCAGGGAAAGGCACTCAGCCTTGCTTATGCAACATCACATGCCCTGGCTGCCCTAGCAAGTGAGGCCCTTTTCCCTGTTTCACCAAGCCCAGTGAAGCAGCCCTCCATGAGGAAAACACTTCCCAACAGGCTCATTCCTCCCCGTGTCTTACAGATTTTCCATATCTCAGATGCATCAGGTGCAGGTTTCCTCAAAGACTCAGTCACTTACAGACACGAGATAACCTGGAAATAGCATGGAATGCTGCCATGGTGGAGAGCAAAAGTGCAAACTACAAGACCTGAAGAAAAGGAAGAAAAGTTCATTTCCTGTTTCTGTGGCACACTGTCCTTACAGGATGAAAGATCACCTGGGGTTCACACAGGCCTTTTCTATGCACATTGCAGATACTTCTGAAATAAGATGGCCACTGATATGAAAGAGAGAATTCAAGATGTAAGATAAAGTCATTATGGCTGTGTATTTCTTACTCTATTTAAGTGCATAGCAGGGTCTGGTGTTTTTTGCAAGGCTCCCTTTCCACTGGTGATTTGGCTTCAATAGAAACAGGGCATAAAATGGGTGATTTTAGTCTGTGCATCTAAAGATTAAAGAGTAGATCACAAAAGTTATCAAAAGGTAAGAGGAAGTAAGAGGAGGAAATAGTGTGACCAGTTCACAAGTGTGAATGGCCCTGCTCAGCAGCTCCCAGCAACACCCACAAGAGCTTTGCTCCAGAGGTTTTCCCTTGAAATCCTCTTCCCCTGGGCACCACAGGCTGCAGGATTCTCAACTACCCCCAGGGCAGAACAGCTAGGTATTTGACTTTCTCTCCTGATGTTCTCTTTTTTCTTGAAATCCCTTTTGCCTGCTGGCAATTATTTGCTGCTTCCAGCCATGCTTTGTAAAGCCATGAAAGCACTAGGGAGTCATTGGTGAAGCAGCCTCAGAAGTGTTGCTGACCTGATTGCAAAGTATCACATTAACAAAAACAGGATTTTTTTCCCCCTGTTCAACCTTCCAGCAGGGTTTCTGCTCGATCACTCAGTGTGTGGGAGAGGAATCCAGACACTGCTGCATTCATTACTCACTGGCCTGAACAGGGAAAGCCTCTCCATATGTTTTTCCTAATCTGTGTGTACACATTACAAAGTGAACTCTTGAATCAGTTGCTCTGATTTTCTGGTAGTGATAGGTAGGGATCAGAATAGGCTGACTCTTTCACAGGGAAAGAAAATGGCTTTTAACATACTGATGTCTAATTTTTTTTCTTGGTATTCATGTCAACCTTTTTGATGGGCACATCAGCCTAGATATGCAGAATTATTACAGCCAAGTTAGCACAAATCACAAATCTGCTCTGGAAAGCATTATTGTGGTATCTCTTTCCACCCTTCATTTCAAGTATATATTATTGTAATGTGTGTTCATGGCCTGTTTTATTCAAACACAAAGTAATATTGTATTTAGGATACACTGTGCACACTAAGGAATGTGTTTAATTACCTTCAGTAGATTTGAATAAAGCAGTAAGAAGGAGGTAATTGCTCAGCTAAGAAAGGAGCTGAGTTTTACAGGGGAAATATCTTTTTAATGGGAAAATGAACACTGTAGAAAGCCAAGAGTGTATTTGTTTGATTTGAAGAGCAGAGAGAGGATAGATATAATGATGCTGGATGACAAAGACCATCGCTCAGGAAGGAAAGCTATTTTTTTCAGTGTATGGAAGACCAAAACTTATGGTCTGGCACTGATGTTGACAATGAAATGTCTGTCAAGGAACACATTTTCCCTGAGCAGGGTTTAAAGGCAATACCATGGGAAAAAGAGACACTAAAACAACGCGGTTTCTGAGAGGCAATAGGTGTTGAGGAGGGAAAATGGGCAGTGGGATTCTAAAGGCAGTGACTCAGCTTTGTGAGCAGCTGCTGGTGCTGGGCTGGCTGAGAACACCCTGACAGAGGCTGGAGAGGTGTCCTGGCTGCCAACCCCAGCACTGCACACAGGATGGACCAGGCCCTGCTCCCTGGTGCCCAGCAATGGGACAGGAGGAATGGGCAGACAGTGATGCTCAGGAAGTTCCACCTGAACATGAGGAAGAATTTCTTTCCTGCACAGTGACAGAGCACTGGGACAGATGGTCCAGAGAAGGCATGGAATCTCCCTCACTGGAGATATTCCAGAACCCGTGCCATGTGCTCTGGGATGACCCTGCTTGAGCAGGGATGTAGGAGTAGATAACCCACGGTGATCCCTTCCAGCCTGACCCATCATGTGATCTATAAAAACCTTGTGAACCCCCAGTTTAAAAATCAGCCTCCAAATGGGCACTTGGGGGCAGTGGTTGCTCGGCTGTAAAGGAAAGCAGGAACAATTCCCCAGCTGCTGGGCAGGAGCTGCCTGAACACTTCCTTAGTCAAAGACCTGGGATGTGAAGGCAGCGTGGGCCAAACCATGAGCACTTCAGGTCTTGGGGGGCTTCAGTTTTCAGAAACACCTTAAAGTGCTGTCACAGACCTAAATTACAAGGTGATTCTTTGGTTTTAACTTGTCTTCATTTCTCAGGGCAGCGTGCAGCCAGGAAAGGGCTCAGGAAAAGAGGTGGGTGCTGTCCTTCAGAATTTGTCCCTTCCTGTTTGTCTGTGCATGGCTTTTTACAGAAGGAGAGGAGGAGCCTGACTCCAAGAAGGCTACAGGTGACATTTGTACCAGGATCTACTCCAGTGGATGTTGGGATGTGTAGGGACATTCTGGTTTTCAAGTGTCTCAATTATTTAATACCAACTCCCTAAACACCTTTTAACTCCTTTATCTCCTCCAGACTGGAAAACACCAAAACAAGAAAAGCCAAAACCATAACCCTTTTATATGTCTTTACACTCCTTAAAAAAGCAGACCCAGCAATTAGGTTGGATGGCAGAGGAGTTGAAACTGCATGATTTTTAAGGTTCCTGACCCAAACCAGCCTGTGATTCTATGAAAATAGGGACATATCCAAAACATGCCAATGATCTTCAAAAAGTCCTCAGAAAAGTGCACAACTACAAGGCTGTGGTGGTTCTTCAACATGACTTTTCCACAGGAAAAAAAAGGTGTTCTTAGCATGGTTTTTGTGGGTAACAAAGAGAGGGGTGCAGAGATGGATGTGACTGCCCCTAACCCCACCTCAGCTGAAGCCAGCTGGCCACAAGCTATTTTTGATCCTCAGGGCGCTGTGTCTGGGCAAACATCACTCACTGCCCAGGTGAAAACTCCTTTTCTTTCAGCAGGTCTTCCTTAGGGGGACCAGGATGGAAGTAGGAACTTCTCAAACCTACAACAAAGAGGGGTGATGCATAAGCAATTAGAGCTTCTTTAAAACTTCTTGGTGAAACACAGTAAAAGTGCCAGGATTTTATCAAAAAGGGTTTTATGAATTATAATTTCAAGGTTCAAAATGACAACAAAGACAAATGTCAAGGCACCACTCTTCAGAATTATTCCAAGGAGGGAAAAACAATTCAAAGAAAATGATGATGATGATTTCCATGCTCCATCCCCACCAGAAATTTTGGTTTTATTTTAACACACCAAAGTTTAATGGTGCAAACAAATAGCAGAGAGAAGATTTATGGTGTTTTATAATTTAATTTTGTTCCTTTTATTCTATGCCAAATTGCCCAAACTCTGTGATGCATTAGGACAGAAAAAAGCACAACTGTCAAAATCAAAGGGCAATGTGGATGAAAAAAAACCTCTTTAAAATTAAAATAATGAGATCCCTTTGTCCACCTCTTCTGAGATCTCACTTTCATAATTATATAAGAAAGACTGAATTAAGTATTTAAGTGCAAAACAAAACTCCTCCTTTAAGATATATTAAATTTGTCATGTTTTATGCACAAGTCACGGCTGCTAGTTTTACGCATTATTCATTTTTTAATAATCTAAGTCTTGGCCCTCTCAGCTTGTCAAATAAGCGAGGCAGTGCATGAAAGAAACTCTAGAAAAAAGGCTGGAGAAGCATGGCCTTTAGGGGGTTTTCCTGACATGAGTCCTCATGGACCCTGGGCTTTCTGCTCCCAACATTCATGGAACAGGAGAGCAGCTGGAGGTGCCCTGTCTCACTTCAGGGGGGGCACAAGGCAGGAGTGAGATGTGCTCCAAGCAGAAGGGCTGCAGGACCTGGCTGCTCCTGCAGCTTGGCTTTGATGTTTTTCTTCAGAGGCAAGCCCAAGTGGAGAGATTGAAAAAGCTGAAGATAACCCAGCATCTAATTTAAAGGCTATTATTTTTCATGGGCTTTGTAGAAAATTGAAGTAGGAATCCTGTTTGTTTGCTCTGGTTGTTCCAGGAGCTGTCCTTCTTGCAGGGTTAATTTCATTTTATCTTTCATGATTCAGAGTTACATTAAAAATGAGAACTTCCTTTAGTCAGTCAGTTCAGCACATTCCTCAGCAGAGAACTAGATAAGAAAATTCATGGAATAATCTTGATAAATTTAACAGAGACTGCCATCAATGGGTTCAGTGCTAAATCTACATAGACTTTGCCAGAGGCAGGTCCAGAAAATGGCTAGAAAAGCATGGAAAGTTTGTAGATACTCAACTACCATCCATCACTACTTAGTAACAAAGCAGAAAGAATTAAAGAAAAAAATTATTCTGACATAATCCTGTTTTGTTGGCTGAAGAAAAATGAAGAGGCATAATTAATAATATATAATGCAGAATTAACAGTTCTTAATACTAATGGTAAGGAAGATCAGGGTTTTACCAGTTTTGCATTGTCCCAAACAGACCATTTACCTGTGTACATTGTAAAATTAACTTTTCTCAATTAATGCTAATATCAGTTCTTTTTGTTCTAATCAGACTGTTCCAAAAGAGCAATAAGCAATGTGGGATTAGCATTCATAAGAGAAAAAAAAAACAACAAAGAAAACCACCAAAAAAACCCAAGCATGTTATGCCTGCTGGGTTTTTGGTGTTACAATTCCACTTCCACCTCCACTATTAATAAGGCTCTGGGTGAAATTGGTTTCTTTGATGATAGAAAAAATAGTGACGTACTTCTAAAGGATTTTTTTCCTTGCAGAAACTGTTTTAAGCAGAGCAATTGTGTGGATGCAATGGAAGGCAAATGTCAGAAACAGTGTGAATCCTTCCCTCACAAGTCATTTAATGACACCTATGCCCATGCAAATAGTCATCCAAAACCTGGCCACCACAGTAGCCTGAAATCCTTTGCCCTGTAGTACACCAGCTGTGTGGAGATGTAGATAGCAGAGCCTGGAAGAGCACAAAAGATGAGGTGCAAGGGCCACCTCACATCTAACACACCCACAGAACACAGCACCTTCCTCTCAGAAGCCAAAGAAGCTGCTCTGAGTGTGATTTCCAGCTATGGCTTTGACTGTCACGAAAAGTGTGAATTTAATCCCTTACTGGTGGCAGGGGTTTGTTGACTGGAGACAGCTTTGAGGAACAGAGCACTTGAGTGTTTTGTATGTTGATGTTTCCTGCCCGGGTAGAGATGATAAAACTGCCACAAGTTTGGGTTTTACAGGCTGGATGAAAAGCACTGGAGAGGTTTCATTATTACTGTTCTTTAAAAGCTCTCCGCAGTGCAGCCTCACTGAATGCAAGGCATTCAAGCCATCAGGAAAGAAGAGTTGTGATATTTCACACACAGGGTAAGGAAATGAGTAAATGAGACACCACTGAGACACCTCTCTGTACCTGAGAGGCTCTAAATTGTCCTCACTGAACTGTTGCAAGGAGAGGGAGTGTGAAAGAAAACCCACTCAGAGGAAGGAGGGGATGACAAGGACAGAGCCCTCCCCAGCCAGAGAGCATTCAGGTACTCTGGCAGGGTATCAGCTCTCCTTTGCTGTGCTCTGCAGAGTACCCTGGGGCTTTCCAAGCCAGGTGGCCCCTTGTGAAAATGATCAAAGGGAGGCCAGATTAGTGCTGTGTCTAACACTAATCCTCTACTTCATCCCCTCCTCTTTTTCTCTCTCTCTGAAAAAACAAAACCAAACACAAACAAACAAACAAACAACACACAACCCACCAAAAAAACAAACCAAAACAAAACAAAAAAAACCACCCTAAAAACCCCAGAGTTGTTTTAGAAAGCTAAGACCATCCTGCCCTGTTTCCAAGGTCCAAACTCTGCTTGCAGAGCACAGGTAAAGGCCTGCTGGTGGATTGTGAGTGATGCTGTTTGTTGAGCTCTGCCACTGGCTGCTCCTTCAGTGCACTACTGGGTCCCTCAGGACACCTTGCTCAGGTGCTTTGGGAATGCAGAGGACACCTGAGGCAGGGCCTTGGAGTGAGGAATGGATGGGCTGAGTGTGAGAGGACCTTAAGGATAAAGCAGAAATGTGTGTCTCCCTGTGAGCAGCCTCTGCCTTCAAGAGGCTTTGAGGAACCCCAGTTCTTCCTCTGCTGTGCCAGCTCCCAGAACACAGCAGCCTACATGGGACTGGATCTGTTCCTGTGAAGGGCTGCAGCCTGGCCTTCTGCCCTTCCCTAGAACAAAATTAACTCTTCAATAGAGTTGTTGCAAACAATATGATCCTGGGATGGGACCTCTGTAAATGAGGTTTTGAAGAAGGGCATGGCATTTGTTAGTGCTGCAACACGAGAACAAATGAAGCATATAAACAATTTATTCTCATCTGTCGCAGGAGCTGCCCTACATAAAAGCCAGATCACCTTTGGTCAGTGTCAGAAGTGTTTCTAGCAGAAGTAATATGGACAGTCCTAGGATCACTGTGCCTTTTTTTGAAAGCACATGTGCTTATTTTTGTTCCCAGGTTTAGAACAGAGAAGTGGTTTGGAAACACTCATAGGACATCCTGGGACAAACGTAAGGCCATTTTAGGCAAACCAGAGCACAGTTAAATGCAATTTTAGACGATTGTATGTTTGATTAGCCAGTCTGATAGCACTCCCCTGGGGAATGAGCCCCATGCTTGGACAGTGTTATGATTTACTAACCAAATACAACAAGTGCCTGCAGTCCAGAGCACAATGGTTCATTTCCAGGGAAACAAAACCCAGCACACATCTTGGGACTCTGACTGGTAGCTCCCAAAGCATTTCCTGACAAGGGTCTGCCTCAAATGCTCCATGCAAGATGTATGAGACAAGGAAGAAAGGTTTTCCTCAGGTCTGTCAAAATTTTAGACCTGCATTCTGCAGAGAGATACATTGCTTGGTGACAGTACTAAAACAAGTGTGACATTTGTATACTCTCTCTCTATCTTTCTCTCTCTCTCTCTCATATTGCCAAAACATATGGGATAAGTACTACAGGGAATAGCTTTTTCCATACATTTTTTTCCAGATGCATCATCTTTAACACTCTAGCATGAATCTTTTTTGCTCTGCTGAGGCTGCACCATCAGGTTCATCAGGTTTTCTCTCTCTTAGCCCCATGTTTATGTGTCTGGCCTATCAACAGCCTTGTTGCTCCCCGACCGTGCTGGATGCTGCTGATTGATGAGAAAATTGAACAGAACAGTGCTCCAAGTGGTTCCCAGCACAGAAGCATTCCAAGGAAACCAAGCAGGTCTCCAAGAACAGGGGTCTGCTTCCTGCCAGAGGCTGTGATCCCATTAGGGGCTGTTCACACCGAGGCATTGCTTGTCTGGTGCTCACCAGGAGCACGGCAGGTTTTGGCTCCAGCTGTAGCCACACAAGTAACCCTTCTGCAAGGAGAATCTTCTCTGTGGCCTGGGTGATGCAGCAGGGAGAAGGAAGCAGCAGAAATCTCTTCTGAGGGCCTCCTTGGCCTTGGTGTAGCATGCCAGTAGGAGGGTTGTTTGCCTCTTGTGCAGCTGGGCAGTGTAAAGATGTGACTCAAAGTGATTTGTCTTGGCATGACAGCACTGCAGGGCTTCAGCTGTGCGAGGTGTGGGTGCTGCCAGGGGGAAGGCAGGTGTGCCAAAAGATGTACCCAAAGGCATCCCAAGGGATGGGCACTGTGCCACAGGATCCACCTCCAGAGGCTGGCTGATTCTGGGAGGGAGGAAAAAGTGGCAAGAATTCAGCATTATTTATTTCTAGAGTTCAAGGTTGTTTATTTCCACATGATTTGTTTCAGAAACTTCTGCCATGGCACCCCTAATGCATCTCTTGGATATCTCTTGCTATTAAACTAAATCAGTCCCACAGGGTCCAAGATCATCTTACTTCTTGTCAATATCAAGCTGTTACAGCCCAAATCACATAAAGGGATTGACACTTCAGGAATCAGATCATGGAATCATTGTAACAGGCAAACACTCTTTGCATTCAGGTTGGGTCTCTGAAGGTCTAACATTGATTTTAAATTCTGCAGCCCATGCCTCCTGCTTGGGCCTGACAGGATGAGGTGCTGAGGATGCTGAAAACCCCCACTGGAGATACAAACAGCAGCACAAGTGCCTGGGAAGAGAAGAGAGGCAACCTCCTAAGGAGGGTGGGAGAGGGCTGGCACAGGAATAAAAGACCCTGCTCCCAACAAATTACATCAAAGTGCAGAGCAAAAGTGCCTTTCCTTCACCAAAACACCCTTTAAATGTCCTGTGTGAGCACAGGGAAATGACTTTAGTAGAGCATACTTTCTTGAATCACAGAACCCCTTCTAATCACAAATTTTATTCAGGAAGGTTGCCCATAAAACCTTTGATAATGGAAAGTTGCTTTCCTGAATGCTGGCAAGCATCCATTCTCTCCAGAACTTTGCAAATGGTAATAAGGTGGAGTGTGGGGAGAGTTGTGGGGGATTTTTTCCCTTCTTTTCTTTTTTTTCCCTCAGGGAGAAACTGCTTGTGCAGCAACCAAGGTAGTCACTAGTGTTCAGTCTGCTATGCTTCCTGAGGCCAGCCATTAATAGGACATTTGGCTGCACAACAGATGATTTGAATGCTCTTATTTGAAGGGCAAATCATCATGATTATCTTTTTGTAGACACAGAGAATATTTTAAAGAATTTTAGTCTGTCTTCTGTGTAGTGCAGAATAAAGGATATACAAAATGTAGAATCCCTGTAGGTACAAAGTGGTTCTTTTATGTTTTAACACTATTATACTTAGAATTCACCTTGTTTTTCCTTTTCTAATTTTTTCACTGTTTTTGTTCTCTTGGCTAGTATCAAGAGAGGATATATTGCTGCAAGTAAAATGAAAGCTTTTATCTAGGACTTCTCCATGCTCTAAAACTACTGTTCTGTAAGCCCAAGTGACAGTTAGGTAAGGGACAGAAACCACAAGTTAATGAGCAGTTCTTCATTAAACTCACTGCAGGAAGAGCATAAAGTTCATTTGGTTTTCCTGTCCTTCACAGATGAGGCCTTGAAATTCCCTTTTGAATAAGTTTTCATTTTCTGTTAGTCTAAGTTCCTGTGGTTCTGTTTTTAAATTCTTGGTATCACAGTTGACACAGAAAAATGAACGTGATTTCATGGTAGCATTTTATAGCTCACACAGTTTATATGTGACAAAAAGAAGCGAGCAGTGGAACAAAGTTGAGTCGGAAACCAAAACCTAAATATCAGTCCTGTTTAACATCTTCATTTGTGGTCTGGATGATGGGGCAGAGTTTGTCCTCAGCCAGGATGCCAAAGACAGCAGAGTGGGAGGAGAGGCTGGTGTGCCAGGGCAGTGCTGCCAGGGCTGAACACGGACCAGCAAAGGGTCCTTGTGTCAAAGGAAGCTGACAGGACTCGGGGCTGCACCCAGAGGGTGATGCCAGCAGGTCAGGGGAGGAGATCCTTCCACTTGCTCAAGCACTGGAGAGGCCACACATGAAGAGCTGGGTCCAGTTCTGGGCTCCCAAGAGCTAGAGAGACACAGACATACTGGAGGGAGTGCAAATGATATCCAGAGGTCTCTTCCAACCTCAGCTGTCCTGGGATTCCATGATTAAGCTGCATGTTATGAATAATAATGGAGATTTTCGAGATACACCCTGTCCCTGCTCCAATTTGCTTCCAAAGCGTATAAAAACAAAATCACCTTGCTGTAATCATCTGCTGTTCTTTTGCTACTGTATGAAAGTTTTTAAGAAACAATAGCAGAGAGGTCTCTTGAGGTCTTCATAGTCATAGAAACATGGCAACATGGAATATCCTGAGTTGGAAGAGACACACCAGGATCTCTTCAATAAGTCCAGCTCCTGGGTCTGCAAAGACAGCCCCGAGAGTCACACCATGTGCCTGAGAGCATTGTCCAGATGCTTCTTGAGCTCTGGCAGGCCTGGGGCTGTGACCACATCCCTGGGAGCCTGTCCTTTTACTGCTGAAACCACCTGCCACAGGGAAGGCCCTGGTTCAAAATCACCTTGTGATCAGCTCTGCAAAGAGCAGAACTCTCACTAATGGATTTATGCCTTTAAACTCCAGCCCAGCTGCACCCCCTGTGACCATTGCAGTGGAGTGGGAAGATGTGGATTGTCTTTTCATGCCATGTCCTTCTGACAGCAGTGATCCTATGCTGCTCTTTAGCATCTGGAGGCAAAACTGATCTCAGCTCAGCCTTTTGAGGCTGTAGTACCATGGTTACACTGTGTGTTACTGCTGTGATGCTCCTTTCCAGGAAAGTGGAAAGCACAGAGGGAGTGGATCCACTCCATGAGTCACTTGGCAGCTTCCTGCAGGCCAAGGGAAACATGGGGTTTTAGCTGAGAGCTGCTTTATGGGAAATATGGAATGTGACAGTTGTTTGGGTTGCAAGCTTCTCCAGTGACTCGGGGCCTTGTTCACCCAGGAGTGTGTGAGCTGCTAAACACTCCCTGGAAAGTGAGGCTGGAATGTTTCCTGCCTTTTTGGTCAGGTGTTTGTCTGCCACAGAGCTTGCTGAATCTGTCTTCGGTGCCATGGGCATCCAGTTGTTTATCTCTCTTCCTCCTGCCCCTTCTTATTAACATTTTCATAAGGTTTTATTTTTTTCCCCTAAGAGAGTTTTCAAGAAATGAGTAAAAGCTTATGTTGCCGTTTTTCATCTATTTATTTTGGCGGTTTGTTTTTGCTCTGTTTTGGAGAGACTCTGGTGCATAAATAAGCTATGACCTGTCATCCCAGAGGGAGGGAATGGTAGCCCATGCACGGAAAACCTTCTCTAGTTTTCCTCTTGTAATTCCAGTAATGACATCATAGTAAACGAGAGGACTTTTTCCTGGAAGAAAGTTTGGTGTATTCCCTTTTAATCATGCAAGGTGTACATGCTCAGACCTTCACAGCAAACCTGAGACCAATTTGGAACTTGTATCTTTAAGTCCTTCAAGGTCTATATCATATCCCATTGAAACAACTAATTAAGGTTTAATTTCACTGTAGTTTTCAGATACGAGGCAATCACTGTCTCCTGCCCTGCTGATAAGGGCTGCAGCAACAAAGACTAACATTCCAAATGCTAATTTAAAGACAGAAAAAGGAGGTGAATGTAAAAGAATTCTCCATTTGAAATGGAACAATTATAAAGCTACAGTGTCTTTCCTGCTGTGACAACCAATGGTAAAAAAAAAAAAA
>VZUA01097009.1:4551-24133 GCA_013401035.1 Horornis vulcanius | reverse complement strand
TCCTCTTATCCCATTAATTTCTAGCAGATTGTAGGTGTTGTTTGTGACAGTAGAGTATAAAACATCTTTAGGCACATATGTGACTTAAATTGACAGTGTTCTTTTAATGTTTGTTTTGGAATAGGCTTATTCACAGTCTGCCATGCTCCACACAGTGGATGAAAGGCAGGAGCTGAAAACCCTACAATTATTTACAGTCTGGCAAAATACTCTCTTTCTGCTCTAAGTTAAAAACATTATGGAAAGAAAAAGAATCAGGGCGGGGGAGATGGGAAGGTGGGGTGGGAGAGTGGGTGGAGAATTACAAGAAGAATGAAAAGATCCCAAGACAAATCGTATTTATGGAACCTGAACTCTGCCACTTCACTTCCTTTGGCCTCAACATTCCCAGAAATGCTGTTCAAGGTCCTGTGCCTCACTGGCACCTTGCTGGTTTTGGAGATCCTGTTCTAGAGGAGGGTGACTGTGACCAAGGATGGGTGGGGACCTGCCAGGATCTCCAGCCTTGTGCAAAAGCAGATACCTGGCTGTTCCCAGTGACCTCACTGCTGGGCAGGCTAGGAAGGCCACTGGACATCAAGCACCAGGTCCTTGAAATGTTAAATCTGTGCTCTGACTTATCCCCTTTCGTGTGAGGTCTGTGCAGGCTCAGAAACACCCTTGGCTTCATGCAACACATGAGGTTGTAAACCAGAGCCTGGCCTCAGCTGAGGTTGTTTGTAAACCCTTGAAGAAATAGTCCTGGCAAGCTTGTCTTGTCTTGTCTTGTGGCAGAAGGGATGCCCTGCTTGTCCTGGTGAACCCACCCCTTTGGGATGCATCATGTTGTGCATTCTTCGGGAAGACATGATTGGTTCTTCTCTTTGAAGTTAATGTATTTTTTCCATCCCTCAAATTCACACAGGTTTTTTGATTTTACTTTGCAGGAGGAAGGACTGCAGCTCAGACTGTGGCCATATAGAATCACAGAATCATAGATTGGCTTGGGTTGGAAGAGACCTTAAAGATCACCTTTGAGTTTTGATACCTCTGCCACGGGCAAAGGACACCTTTCACTAGACTGGAATACTCAGAACATCTTCCAGTCTGGCTTGAACACTTCCAGAGAGGGGGCATCCACAAATTCGCTGGGCATCCTGCTCCAGTACCTCACCACTCTCACAGTAAAGAATTTCTTCCTAATATCTAATCAAAACCTACCCTCCTTCAGTTTAAAGCCATTCCCCCTTGTCCTGTCACTGCACACCCTTGTGAGAAGTCCCTCTCCACTTTGCTTGCAATTCCCTTAGTGTTCAAAAGAAAACCACTGTTTCAAACTAAAGCAGGTATGAAATGTAGACAGGATGCTCAGCAACCTTACTTATGCTTCAGCCAGGAATTTTCACCTGTAAGTTTTACATTAAAAGTTTATAGGAACTTGCACCTGGGACCTGGGAAGGAGAGGAGCTTGGGGAATTATGTCTGAGACTAGAGTGGTGTCTTTCAGGAGGATCCCCAGACTTGGGCTGCCAGGAGATGATGGGTTTTGTCAGTGTCTTGGGTTGCAATGCAAGATGTCACCAAAGGTGTGTATTCTATTGCCTTGTGTTGAAACCAGTTGGGGAGGTGTTTTTTCTCTTCTGTGACCCATTCCTCATGACTCCAGGGGAAGGGGGTGGGTGTCTTCTGTTAATGGGCAGCTGTTAAAACCAGCTGGAGCAGTGTTCTTTATCTCTACCACCACCACCATCCTCCCTCCAGGGGATATCTGCTGTTCATGGGCCATCGAGGCTCACTGCAGGGCTGATACAATTACAGCATCCCAGGGGGAGATGCTCCACCCAGGGGGAGGAACCCAGCATTCCTACCTGGATAAAAACTGAGATTCAGAACAGCAGCACAGCCTGTGTGCACTGGATTGTCAGAGGAATACTGGACCCATCTCACCACCACTGCACCCTCAGAGGAAAACTGCACCTTTCTAGAGGATCATCTCTGCTCCAACAGAACCACATCTGTCACCCTAGGAGGGCTTAACTGGACTGCTCCCAACACCCTGACCAACAGGGTGTCAGGTCATGTTCTGACTCTGTCAAGGTTTTCTTTTTTGTTTGGTTGGGTTTTTGTGCTACTACGTTTGTATTTTTAAATATTCCTATTAAAGAACTGTTGTTCCTATTCCCATATCTTTGCCTGAAAACCCCTTAATTTCAAACTGATAATAATTCGGAGGGAGGGCATTTACATTCTCCATTCCAAGGGAGGCTCCAGCTTTCCCTGGCAGACGCCTGTCTTTCCAAACTAAGACAGTCAGTCTGGCTCCCTCCTGTTCTCCCACAAAAAGGGCAGTGGGACCCCCCCACAGCCCACCCAGCTGCCAGCACAGCCCTGCCAGTGCAACACAGGGGCACACCAAGGGACACATTGCACACATTGCACACATTGCAGATTGTGGTGGGAAACCAAAGGCATCCCTGCAGAGGCTGCTGAAAGCTTTCCACATCTGGAGTTTGGTGGTGGTCACCAAAATGAGGTGGTTTCCAGGAAAAACAAATATCTTATCAACAGCTTGTTTGTCACACTCAGGGTCATAGGAAAGACATCAGTCTCAGCCAAAAATATTGTGTACGCTTCTGAACAGGGAAAAAGCTTGTATTTCCTAAGAAAAAAAAAATGAGGTGTCAGAGCAATCAATTCACGCAAATCAGAGCTTTTAATTTCAATTCAAACCAGGGCAATCAATTCACACAAATCAGAGCTTTTAATTTCCATTCCAACCATACCTTTGTACATGTGTGTGCAGTCTAGTTAGCCTGAACTGCAATACAAAGAGACTTTGAACCTCAGAAAATAGAGTTCTGGTTACGTAATTACAAGAAAACTGCATTTTCACAGTTTCAAGAATTCTCTATCACCGTTCTGAGCAAATATTTGTATTGAAACCTATAATTTCAATTTAAATGAATAGGAATTTGCTGACAGGAAATATTAAATTTGCAGTCAGCCATAGTGCAATCATAGCTGTAACTCATTGTTCTGGTATTCATATATTAGAGACCAGTATTTGACCTTCCTTTGAATCTTGGCAAATCACACCTTTAGTCAGGCATTAAAGGAGGGGAGTAAGATAGGGAAAGCACACTCCAGGCCTTCTTCTCCAATTTAAAACTAAGCTTGCATTTTAGAATAATAAATTGAAACTAGTAGCTAAAGTGTGTATCAAGCCCTAACTGCCTATTAAGATTATTTTAAACCAAACAGATAATTTTTAAAAGTCTAATTTCTCCATTACAAAAAAAAAAAAAAAAAGAAAAATCCATGCAACCACTCCATAAATAAATACAAAATTGCCCTGGCATCGTCTGAAAGAGCCCCTCCCTGGGGCTGGATTCTTGTCACAGCCAAATGCTTAATAGGTTGTGGCTGGAAAATCCCAGGGAAAGCTAGAGATTTTTATGAGATGAGCACTGATTGTGCAGGAGCCTGCAGCTATTGCTGACCTGCCTCTTTCACAGAAAGAGGATTATTACACAAAAGAGTGCTAGAGATACTGTATGAAAAATACATTTTAATTTCCTTCTCAGCAAGAGAAGATGGAGAGAAGGGAAATGGGAACAGGCAGAGGAGCTACTTCTGCAAGTGTTCTATGGAGGGATTCCTTTAATATTATTATTATTACTGGTGTTACTCAGAAAGTTCTTCAGAGGGTCTTTTACGGGTGCACATGAACAGATCCCTGGTCCCAGGGTCTTCTTTTATTTTCTCCAAACATACGAAGCTGGTCTTTTGCATACACAAGCCCACACATATTCCCATAAGTATATACATTTTTCTGGCTTTTCCCCATTGTTCCCCTTCTGCTACTCCCTCCTTACCTATTAGAGAGATCGAACTAAAGAAACACACTACTTGTCTTGCTAATTACAGTGCACATGGAGGGGCCTCCGCCTGGGCTTTTCTCTTAATAGCTGGCTGTCATGGGGGGACGGTTCTTGTGTTTGATGTCAGGAGCTGCCTGCCTTCCCGCCTCACACCGGAGCGGGAATGCAGTGCCTTGGCCTCAATACCTTTGCTCAGCGCTCTCTCCTTTCGCTCTGCTGCCCGTCTCTGACAGCCGCACTCACCTGGCCATGCAGCTGCTTCTGCTCTCCCGTTCCCAGCCCCAGGTCCCTCCCCAGATCCCCCTCCATCCTCCCGCCCCGCTCCCGCCCGGCGCTGATGCTGCGCTCGGAGCGGCTTCTTCACCTGTATCCATGACAACCCCGGTGACATCAGCGCCAGGGCGCAACATCACCGCGAGGACTCCAAAGCAATTATGCGCTGATAACGCCTTTTTAATTGCAGCTGAAATGTTTGTNGTGGCCGCTGGTGTCTGATGTGCCGTGGAGAGGAGCAGAGGGGTGACACCCCTGCTGTCCCAACTCACATCCAATTAGGCAGGGAAGCACACAGCTCTCTTCAGGTCAAACTCTGCCCTCCTGTTCCACAAAGGGGCTGAGCAAGACCCTGGCCATGGAGCACACCTTGCCCCTGCCAGAGTGATGCTGTAGCAGGTAAAAAAAGTAGGCGGGTGTGCTGCTGGGATGTCACCTCTGCCCCCTTGCAGGAGGCTCCATAGACACACTGACACTGCCTGAGTTATGCTTACCTGTCTCTTCTTCCCATGCTCACCCTGGCCAGGATTAGCTCAGGGAGAGCTGCCCAGAGCATGACAGCCCCACAGGGACTCAGCAGTCTGGGGCTGGTGACCTGTGTCAGATCCTTTGGGGCTGCAGTGCTGACAGCTGAGCAGGGCAGAGCTGCTGCCATTTGAGCACAGAAGAGCAGCCCCAATGCCTTATCCTCCCCTGCACAGGCAACTTCTCTGAACAGAGAAATTTCCTAGGCACAGAGCAGGGAGAAAAAATAACTTCCACCTAATCAGATTTGTGTAGGAGCAGCCCTCCTGACTCGCCTGCTGGCAATTGGTATTAACAATGTAGGTCAGGTCAGCCTGACAGCCAGAGGCTCTGGGCAGCAGCTTCTGGCAGTGGGGGAGCAGCCACATCCCTCAACCTCATCCCCCCCTTCAAAGCCTTCTCCTTAGCTCCCTCTCTCACACCAAGCCAGACAGCTTGGGGCTGTCTCTGCACCTTTGGGGCTGCCCTTCACCCACTGCCTGGGGCCTGGGGAGCAGATACATCCCTTATCTACTGCTCACTTCTCCAAAGCCCTTGGGGAGTGACTCTTTTGTATCAAATTGGCTTTTCTGCAAAGGGAAGGGCACAAAATCTCATCACCTGGCAGCCCTGAGAGCTTTGGACAACAGAGAACGATTTGTCAGTCTTTCATGACACCAGACATGTTTTAGCTTCAGTTCTTTATCAACAATTCAGGCAACAAACTCACTCCTCATAGGAAAGAGTCGCTCATGCTCTGTGATGTCACTTTATATCAGGTAAGCTTCAGACTATCCTGGTTCCTAATCTTCTCAGGGAGCAAGTCTTCAACATCCTACAGAACCCTCATCCCCTGGGAAGAGGCCTGTGAAGCTGCTGATCCCAAGGATGAGGTGAGACTGAATGTAGGGAGCAAAGCTGTCTTGGCAGCTGGGGAGGGAAGTCTGGACTCATTATCAAAAATCTCAGAAGACATAAATCTTACATCCTCATCTAGGAGGCGAAACCTGCTTGTTGGATAAGGCTGCCCCTGTGATGTAACAACAAACATCTCATGGGAAAGAAAAGGTAGAGAACCAAACGAGAAAGAAAGGAAGGAGAAAAGGCAGAAGCTTGGGTGAGAAATAGAAAGACAGACCAAAGAAGAGAAGAAAAATTTATAATGGAAAAAGTACGTCCAGTTACACTTGGAAAGAAAGTCAAGGAGGAATAGTAAATGTTGAAGCTGGCCTTCAGGGCTTCCCTCTTGCAGTGGGAAGTTCTGTGTGAGGACCTGGTATCTCTGGTATCACACCTCAGACTATGTAGGAGGACTAGGCAATTGAATCTGTTGAGTAAGATCAACTGCCCTACTCATCTTTAAGAAATTTAATGGTTACAGCCACTGCTAGGGATGCTGCTGCAATGTTATTTCATGGTTTGATGTAGTTACATTTATCTCTGTAAAGGGCTTGGTCATCTATCACTGCTATGTGGCACTGTGGCTTGGAGTTAGATTACTGACAAAGGTGTTGAATCATTTAGTTTTATAATAATCGACAAATTTTAGCATAAAGAAAAGCAGCTAATTCATGTTATGGTCTTTGATGTTAATCCAGGTGGGTTTATATTAGTTTTTTGTTATCTTATTTGTGTGAACTCCTTTCCCCTATTAGGAGTGTAAGTGCACTGCCTGGCCAACAGTGGCCTTTTAGCTGAACCATGAACTGATTTAAATTGAGTATTGGACTAGTTCCCCTTTGTGCTCCATAGTCCTATAAATTGAGGAAGGTGTTAGAAGAAGACTATTATGGACAAAATAAATGTTTAAATCCTTAGCTGGTTTGACACTTTCTCTGTAAATGTTATTCCAACACCTTATTTCTGAATTTACAAAAATAAGCTAAACAGTAGAACAGTATCCACCCACGGCTACAGATGTTGCTGGCAATTTTTGAAGTGTACTGAGGGAGGATCATCAGCTAGACTGGGCAAAAATATATATGCCCAGTGAAAAGTCAGAAGAAAATACAAAAAAGGAGATTTTTTTTTTTAACATTCTCATATTCTGGGAAAACCCAGCATAGCATCCCCAACCCATGGTGCACCACAGGTGCTAGCTGAGTGATTGAGGATGGAATGACTGGATGGAATCTTATTTGGAAAAGACCTGTGCTTGCTTAGTTATAGTTGGAAAGAGGGAAAGGATGCCACTCTTTTAGTCCTGGAGGCGTGAGAAGAGGGCCAGTGTGGATTCAGGCTCTTGGGAGATGAGTGGAGGCTTGTTTTGAAGGGCAGCTGCTTTAATTGTGAAGAAGGAGATGACTTGAGGAGAGCTGAGGCCTCCATGCCTTTCCTTAGGCTGAGGTGGAAGGGAGGACAGCCAGCTCCCCTGCAGAAAAGCTCCTCTCTGTGAGTTGCTTGCTCAGTATTTTCCCTTCTGTCACCTGAGGGAACTTTCACCTCAGATCCACCCAGGGGAGGCCCTAAGCAGGGATTCATCTGCTGCTGGAGCTTGCAGGATGAAGGCTGAACCTGCCATGCAGCTTCCAGCTCAGATCCTGCCCCCAAATTTGGTGGTTTTTTTTTTTTTCCAGCTGATTGGGCCTTCAGCACCACCCAAAGGAGCAGCTCTGCCCTTGGGTAACTGCACTGCCTGAATCACAGCACCCTTCTTGCAGTGTCAGCTTCCCTGATCTCCCTGTTTTCCATCTGCTGCTCAAGTTCAAAACTGTGAATTTGGGGGAACAGGAGCATCCACTGCCTCTGCACACTGACAGTGCTGGGTGTCACATTATCTCCTCACTGCAGGCATCCAGGTGCCATCCTGCAGGATGCAGCCCCTGCATTTTGAGCAGCTGGATTCTGTGTGCTCAGGCTGTTCTGTGACAGGTTGTCTCAAGTCATCCCTTCAGCCTTTCAGCCTGTGAAACCCTGCAAATTTCCATCAGCAGAAGGGCTGGCTGGAACTTATGAGTTGTTCCAGGCAGGAAACGGCTGCAAGTGTGAACTTAGAAATCCACCCGAGCCTTCATGTGAATCCTGCAGAGCCATGCCAGGAGTTGATAAAAAATGAATGTCTAAAATTAATTCCCAAATGAAAAAGTGAGCATCCAAATTAACAGACTGACTTTGGGAATCGTTGCCTTCTCAGACCGTATGGAACCAAGACAATCTGTTTATGTGGTTCAAGATGGGTTCAGAAATCCAGTTTTTGGTATCCAAATCTGAAAATCTCATTTTAAAACCTATTTAGGTGTCTTTATACACTTAGCAATCTATTCAGGATGATGCTAACTTGAGCTGCTGCAGAGCAGTACTGGGAGTGAAATCAAAGCAGCAGATGTCTTTGCTGCATTTCCACCACAGCACACCAGTCCTTCCTGGCCCATCAGCAGAAGAAAGTTGGTAGTATAAAGAGAATGGCAGCTGGGCACGTTGAGTTTCCATATGTGTCACCTGCCTCACATGCCATACTCCAGGCCCATCCTCACTCCTGGAAATCCCAGATGGCCTCGAGCAGCTGATTTAAATCCCACCTTGGATGCTTGGATGGCCTGGCTGCTTGACTGGCCATCCTGGCATAGGAATGGGAGAGGAAGTTGTGCTTTCAAAGCTACATTTGATTTAAGGAGCGTTTCTGCAGGGGACTCGCACATTGGGTGCCTCTGGAATTTCCTCACAGCACATTTCAACCCCCATGCCCACTCAGCACCTAGCTGGGGCAGCCTGTGGGGCCACACAGACACCCTGGGCCTTCTGACAAAGTACCAGCCACAAAGAGGGGGCAAGCAGGCAACAGAAATGCTCTGGCTTTTGTTTTTGCATCGTTTCCTTCAGATGGAGACATGGATTGAGAGATTAACTAGCCCTGGTAATGGCCATGCCTGTCGAATTCGACTGCTGGGAATTAGCTTGTCATTCTGTGCCTGGTTTACAAATGGAGGGAAAATGGTCTAGTCTCCATTCAGCTGTGCCACTTCTCACCCCAGAATTGCCTTTGCAGCTCGTGTTTGAGCTGCAAGCATATATTTTCCTCTTTCCTCATTACACTTCCAGCTCTCTCAAATATTAAATAGCAGGTGCTTAGAATAAAACATATTATTCTGACAAACATTTTCATCATGAGCTAAATTGGCACATACTAACTGCTTTAAAATACGTACTGAGTAATTGAATACAGCAGTACAGGTTACTATGCAGATGTCTGTCTCTAATAGTTTACGATTACACTCATTTCCCTCCTAAAGGGAGAGACAGTTCCTCAAGTAGGAAAAAAAAAAAAAAGGAGGAAAAAGAACAGAGAGCCCTCATGCTACCCCCATAGGATATTCTTAAAAAAACAGATGGTTGTAGTTTGCAGGAGCTTTTGAAGAAAACTTTAAAGAACTATGCAAATTTTTGCCATTGCTTTTTTTGGTTTGCATATTTCTCCTCAGTTTCCTTCTCTATCACACATGATTGCAAATCTGTTTCAACCTATAAATAGCTTTCTTCTTGCAAGCAAAGAGCTTTGTAACAGCAAGATACATGTTCCAGAGATGGGGGGAAGGAGGAAATCATTATCATTATTCTTTATCTTTTAGGAAATTCTAGATTGTTACGCTCAGTTCTTTACATTTGGTTAACACGTCAGATCAAAACCATAATCTCTGCCCCAAGGAATTTAAAGGCTCA
Source organism: Horornis vulcanius (assembly GCA_013401035.1). NCBI lineage: Eukaryota > Metazoa > Chordata > Aves > Passeriformes > Scotocercidae > Horornis > Horornis vulcanius. The sequence goes on along the minus strand of VZUA01097009.1, from coordinate 14,840 downwards.
AAGGGACACCTTCAAACTGTAAATTACATTCCTGTCTGAGATGGCTTTACCCATCGTTTTGACAGGTAGCACTTTTTGCCAGGGGGAAAAAAAGCAAAGGGAAGACATGTTTCTCCATTTTTGTACCCTGGATTGCAGCTCCCTGTGCACAGTCAGTGTCATGGCTCTGCTGCTGGCCCCTCGCCCTTCCTCTGCTGTGTGCTAAGCACAAAGGTGTCACACCTCCACCCTCCTCCTCAGCTGTGCCCCTGGGCTTGTCCTGCCTTGTCAGGGCACGTGAGGCTCTGCCCTAAAGCGTGCACCCCTGGCAGAGGTGTCCCTGTTGATGTCCCCCAAGTTCAGCAGTCGCTGGAGACAAAAACAGAGACATGCCAGGGATGCCACAGCCTCCTGCAGGTCTCTGCACAGCACAAAACCCACTAAAGGCAGCACTTCCCATCACTTTCTCTCCCAGTTAAGCTTAGTGGTGATTTTTATAAATAGCTGGAAGGCGTGGTTCCAGATCCCCTCCATGGGTGTGCTGAGTGAAACATGCTCTGAGTCTCACCAGCCTCTGTGCTGCCACGTCTAAGGGTTGCTCTTTGCTGGCTGTGTCTACTCCAGCAGTGTCACCCAGGGTGGCCTGGGTCCCTCATCATCCATAATGAATACCTCAAAGGGTGTGCTGCTTTTTCCTCTAGTCCATCTACTTTCCCAGATTCTTGGGAAAAAGTGACTGGTGAACATGCCCAACCCTTTCCTGCTGTGGGGGGTGAGAAACACCCCAGGCCCATGAACAGAGACAAGAGCTTGGAATCACTGCTGAAGTCTGTACACTGAGTGTACCAGCACCCTCACCCACTCACAGAGGTAAGATGAACACTTCTAGGTGAGCTTCAGAGCTGGACCCAATGATCCTTGGGGGTTCCTTCCAACTCAGAATGTTCTGTGATCCTGTGTGCCAGGGACCAGCCCTCTCTGTATGCAGCAAGCCTTGCCACATAGCACTGGGGTTGGAAGAGCAGCCCCAAACCCTTTACTTCTCTCCCTCCAGGGTACAGAACTGCCCTGCTTCACCTTTGGGATAGCTGCCCTTGACCATGAACCCACCTCCTCCAGGACCACGGCAGTTTGTGACCACGCTTTCCTGAAACAAAGACAAGCAGCACCATTTTATGGAATGGTGCTGGCAATAAATATCTGCTTTTCCCAGGCTTTTGTTTTGTTTTATCTGTTGAATACCTGTTAGATAAAGCAAATCAGACCTATTAAAGCTCTGCTTTATCTTTGTATATTGGCAAATGCTGTTGAATCCCACATTAGTTTCTAACCGTGCAAACAATTTTGGTTTTGGTTTTCTGTTTAACTAAATAATCAGCTAGTAAAAGCACGTACTGGAGTGGTGCTGTTCTGTAATTTAGCAGTCCTAAACAGGATTCAGAAGCTGATGGTGTAGCCTTTGCAATAGGTGATTTAGTATTTAAAAGCTTTTTCTTCTACTCCTTTGCATAAGGAAAAACAGGAAACAGCAGTGACATATCAGAATCTGCATTTCACTGCAAACTGCTTAAATTAAGGGCCACTGGAATGTGACTAATTGCCAGATATTAATATGCCAGGTCTGTCATGTCAAGATAGAATAAATTAGATGTCCATCATCACAGGATGAGCTATAGACTCATTAGAAAGTAGTCTCAGTGCAACGGACTCAACAGTGTAGGACATGTTTAGCTTGGCTTGTTTTTTCCTCCCAGTGTGTAAACAACCTATGCCTGCTTTCCTCCAGAAAGGATAATTATTCTTAGATGAGAAACATGGGCTTTTTCCTAGCCTGGGACAGTATTTGTGGCACAGGTAATTGACATTAATAAATCCTTTCTTTGTCAATACTTTAACCTTATTAAGATGCCTTCAGTATTGATGATGGGTCAGGCTGCTCTCTCCCATGCCTTCAGGCATCTTTCAATCTGTATAAATCTTGATGCTGTATATTGAGAATGATCCTGTCAGACCCAAAATGCTGGCAGTGTTTGAGATCTAACCTATCAGCAGCCTCTAAGCTGAGCCTCTGCACAATGCTGTTAAATCTTGTTCAATCTGCTTCCTACTAGGCTCCTGAGAAGGAGCCATCCCCTTCACACTTCAGAGCTCTCTATTGTGTCAAAAAGCACCAAGTGAGAGGAGTGTTTGCAGTCCATAAAAAAGCCTGTTCAGAAGATCTTTGGCTTATTGGTTGTCTGATAGTCCTTTAGATCAAGTGGCCACTTGTGATGATATCTTATAGCCACGTGGTGCACACCTCTCTGTAGGCATTTACCAGACTACTGAGTCCAGCTCTAGATATGGAATTGGCCTGATATTTCTGAGCACCCATGAAGGTAAAAGCAATGAAAAAAGATTGACAGTCATGAAAACTGGGTACCATGCTCAGGTATCCATAGCTGGAGAAGAGTATTTGGCAGAACAGAGAGACTGTTCTGGCAACAAACATTCAGGTGAGATTGCATGCAACATTCACATCCAGAAGAAGAAAATTCAGGCTGTAGCTTGGAGTTAATTTTGTCAAAGCATGTGGTTTTCAGAGTGAATCTTCTCCTTACATAAGGATTTAAAAAATCATCATCTTCAGAGTACAAGATTGTTTATCTGTCCTGACTTGGCGCATGCTGAGAAAAAAAAATGTACAGGAGCAACTTATCTCCATTCCTTGGGATGTAAATTGGTACAGCTCCAGTGAAGTCCATGATTTTTCACTTGTTGAAGAAAAAACCCTGTGACAGCTAGTCAGTGATGGTGAACACCCATCCAACTCAGCATAGCCAGTAATGCCCATAGCAATGAATGTCACCCTTGAGAATCTGTGGTTTGCTTGTAGATGCTCCCCCCCCAAAAAGGACACAAAANAAGTGTGAACGTGGAAATAAAATAGTCAGCATAAGTTGCTCCAAAATAGCCTGTTACAATTCAGTTGAGATTAAAGAGTGAAGCATGAAGCTGACCCTGCCTTGACAGAACAGGCCTGTAGGACAGTAAGGTTTCCTGACATCTTTCAGAAAAGGCTGAGGAACAGGCCATAAGGAATAACTCCATCTTCATGTACAGGCTTTTATACTTTTTCTAATGTCCACAGAGGCCATCAGTTGGTCTCTGCCCATTGACATCAAGCTAGTCCTAGGAATGATGTGTTAAATCTGTCTAAGAAAAGGACAATAGAAATGGCAGTTAACATTACTGAGGGGAAATTCAATTTGGCTTGGAGCAGAAGATGCATCCTGACCAGGCCAGACAAACTATTGTAAGTGCAGTTAAAGATATATTACTGGAGTTACAGCTGTATCAGAAAAGGAAGGAATTTTCTTATGTCAGGAATTAGAAGGTCTTTCAGAGGGCAAACAGCTTGCCTTAAGCCACTCAACAAGAAATGCTGGATTCAGAACTGAACTCACAAGTATTTCCTTGGAGTTGCTCATTAAGACCTTACATGCTGTCTTGCCAGTGGATGAGTTGATAATTAATATTCCTGTTACTAGAATATTTAAAGACTACTATATCAGAGAATTAACTAACACTGTGAAAAGAAACATGAACAAGCTAATTCTTACCATCACAGCCTGAAACAAACTTTAAATGACTCTATGCTTTGATTTAGATTTCTACCAGTTCCCTCTGGAGTTGATTTACCTCACCATCCTCTGCTGATGCTCTGTGTTGTCCCAGCCACCCTCTGGATAAAATTGTGAAGGCTTGACTGAGAAACACCAGAATCTAGCGCTAAATCCAGTGTCTGAAATCATCCACTTGGCTTTCACTACTGCTGTGGAAGTCACACATCTGGATGCTGTCATAACTGCTGGACCTTTGCAGATGTTTTGGAATCAGCTGTTTAGGATACAGCTGTTTTGGTGGCAGAACTGAGTCCCTATTGTAGTGTAACTGCCAAATCCTCTCCTCTGCTCCAGCCCACAAACTCTTGTCTCTGTCTCAGCCACTTTTCTGTGCCTGGAAGTCTTCTGGGTCCAGTGCCTTGTCAACCTGTGCAACTTCTTACTGCCTAATTATCTCTTCCAGTATAATTATGAAACCTTTTAACATTTTTCTTTCTCTCCAAGGAAAATAGATCTCAATCACCAGAAAATGACCTTCAGCTTCTATTGCGAACAATGAAGCAAAAAATCTTTCTGAGTAATATCAGTTTCATCTGTACTTTTCCATTGTCATGCCTTGAAGTTTCATTAGTTGCTGGAAATTTCCTGGGGCTTTAAAGAATTTCTTTGTGTTTATCCTGATTTTCTTGGCAATGTCTGTACTGTTTATACATTTAATTTAATTGCCTTTATCAACTCCATCCTTGCCTCCCCACTCTGCTGCATTCAGAATAACCCCAGCAATTGTTGTCGTAAATCATTTGAAGCTCCTTTATTCATTTACTTCAGTCTCCCGAGGTCTGCAGTGGTGCATGCAGACTCAGTTCATTCCATTCCTTGTCAGGATTGTTTCCTTTTCCTTCCCATGAAGAGGAATGAAGGAGCTCCTCACATGCTGGTACAGGAAAGCCTTACAAGGTGAAACTGGGAGCCGTGTTCCCTGCCTGTTGCATGGAAAGCACTGAGAGAGATTGTCAGGGTGCAGGGGAAGCCACACAGCAAGAAGTGCCAGAAGGGAGGGATGGCCTTACCATGTCCTTTGCCTGACTGCTCCCAGATGCAGCTTTCTGAGCAGCTCATCCCTTGGGTTTTTGTCTTTCAGTATTAAATGGAGGAGAAATGTGCTCAAAATGATGCAAGGCAAAGGCGCAGTCCTGCAGTCAGGGGCATTATTTTATATTCCTCTGCTGTAGCTTCTTTACTATCAGTTTGAACACTCTTCCTTCAGTGCCTTGCCCCAGTGATTTTCTGGGAAACTTGCTGTTTCTTTAACTAGTCTGGGTAAAACTGCAGGCTCCCCTGGATTTCCCCTGTGTGTCCTGCTTGCATGAGGACAAAGAGCCCTGAGGTTGTTTGCAGGACCGGGTGTTCCTTGGGATTGCAGACCGTGTTATCATTTGAGCCAAATTCATCTCAGTTATTCTCATAGAAGTGACCCTTAAAATTCAATTGTTTTGACTTTCCTGTCAGGTTTTTGCTTTTATTTGACTCCCATGCCTAATAAAATTGTAATCATGACTTCCTGGCATTATTCCCCTTTATTCTGTATATCCTCTCTTTTAATAATTTCCTAATTCTCTGCAGTTAAAAAATCTTCTACATTTATGTTCTTGCTCTTTATGTCTAATTTCTAGCTTTTACCATCACTATATTACACTGAATTGTTGGGTTAATGGCTGTTTCCCTTGGTAAGCAGGAAAAGAAATAATTAAGGGTTTGGGTCATGTATTGAAAAAAGATTATGATTCTAGACAGATCCTGAACTGAAATTAAAATTTTAAATGTAATTTACCTTTTAATTTGTTAAGGTTTTATTCTGTCCTTCCTTTGAAACACTCAAATAGTGTTTTTAAGATAAGTCCCTGGAAAGCTCCTCTGTCCTAGACAGAAACTCTTCCAAGAAAGCAGCTCAGGAAATTCCTGTGCATTCTTTGAGTCAGACTTGCAAAGAGGAAGATGTGCTGCAAGGACACCTGATTTAACCTCTCTGCAAACCCTGTGCTATCAATGCCAGGTAATCTTAAAGTGGCTTAATTGTAAAACTGTCTGAAGAAAAGAAGAAAAGCATCTTTTCCTTGATGATGTTATGGCATTGTGGTCTATCATACCCAAAGAGAATTTGGAGTGTTATTTCTCACAGTGGTCAGGCATGAGTTTATGAGTGTGGATTTTCCTCTACAATCCAACTCCAGTTACACTGGGTCCATCTCCCAAATGCAACCACCTTGCTAGGGCAAGGTTTCCTGGTTCCTTCTGTAGCCATTGAAAACACAGCTACAGAGCTTCCCACTGACTGACTGATGAACCCAGGGCTGCTGCTCTTTATTCTTATTTTGAAAACTTAGATGGCAGGAAAGACTTCATCAGAGACCCTGGATGTCAATAAATTTGCTCGTTACACCAGGCACTCTGATCTTAAGGTTCTACACACACAAAATTCTAAACTTGCTGCTTCATCTGATTAATTTCCTCTGAATCTCTTCACAGAAATTCCTAATAAATACCATATTCTATACGTCTTAGGATTTAAAACACACCCTGGAAAGCCTGGAAACTTCACTTTCTCCTGTGGAGGAAGGAACCTGTGACCAAAGGAAAGAAACACTTGAGATTAAAAATAAAGATTCCAGTTTCACAAAATAATTTGACTGCAGAACATGCACATTTCTGTCAGCTCTGCAGTGCTACTTGTGCTTCTTTCTCTTTGCTTTTTAAATCAAGTTTGTTGAAGGGAGCAAAGAGAGGATATAGTATCTCAAAAATCCTATTTTCTTGAAACAGTTCAAAGTAATTGTGCATTGATTCCTTGGAGAAAAAAGAAATGCTATTTATCAATTGATTTTAAAAGCGAGAAAGCAGTGGTTTAAGATTACTTGCTAGCTAAAGAAGATGAGGATTGAAAATACCAGAATAATAAACAGCCATGGGTTGATCACACAGATGTGAGGTAGACAGTCAATGTCCCCCAGCAGTGCAGATTATTTGCTGATGCAGCTCTAACTGGGAATAAAACTGCCTCAGCCATTAAACCAGGTCTGCTTCTTTGGAGGAATGCTATAAAGTCTCTAACAGAGGTTAGGACAGAAAAACAAACCTTTTCAGGGCATTTTAAGAAAGCAGCTTAAAATTCACTTTTCTTTTCATGTTTCTTATACCCCAGACTTTATTTGGGAAACTGCTTGGATGCCCACAGCCAGTTGCAATAATGTACACAAGCGCACTGGGATCATGCCTGCTAAATTAACTGTACTGTGGAACTTGGGGAAAACACCAAGCAGAAAACTCACTTCAAGATAAAAATCAACCTTAAAAAGGAGTTTTTAGATTAATTTAGTCCGTGTGTCACGGTCTGTTGTGCTTTTCATCAGTAGACCCCATGGAGAGCCTGTGAGATGGTACCATCATCTGCATGATCTTAAGTTTTATTTCCACTACAAGAAAGCCTGTTGACCACCCTGCTGCTCATGGATGGTGAAGGGAAACCACAAAATGCAAAGGCTGCCTCCTCTTGTCGCTGCCCTGGGCTGTGACACCTGGTTGTGGTGGAGGAGCACATCCTGGGAATGTGCACATCCAGGGGACCAGCACCTGCTCCAGACAGCTGCAGGGGACGCCCATGGAATACTCAGCCAAGGGTCTATGTGATTTATTTTTTTTCTTTGCTTTAGCTGGCATAACTTGAATATGAGCAGAGGTATCCTTTGATCCTAACAACAGCTCCCCCAGGCACCTGAGAAAAGCTCATCTGGCACTCTGAGTTACCCAGAGCTCAGAGTCCCACCAAGCTGGGTGAGTTGGTGATTCTGTGGTGGGTAATGGCTACACCCAGTGCTACAATCCAGAGGATAACAACTTGTTCACCCTCACCTTTTCTCCTAAGAGCAATATTGGTACTGCTCTTCTTGCTCTGGGCAAACATTTTTGAAAACTTTGTTTTGTGACTGATTTGCGAGAGTAGCTCAGTGTAAGGTGATGCTGAGCTCCTGCTTTTGTCTCCTTGCATTAGTAAATCCTCTCTAAGGTGGTCACAGGTCTGTCAAATGTTTAGCATCACATAAAGATTGCTAAGCAGCACCATTTTCATAGTGTCACCGTGAGGTTTTAATATAAAAAGGAAAATAACTCCCTTGTGGCTACAATATTTTGTTACAAATTCTTGGGGGATCGGATGAAAGAGCTATAAAGCTGATAGGAAATAACATCCAAGGGACCTGTGAAACTGCACAGTAATAATAATCAGACAACACTGGATTCCCCATGCATTCAAATTGTCCATTCTTGCTATGGTAAGATTATTTTTCGTGTGCCTTTTCTCTTGCTTCAGTTTAGAAATGACTGAAAGAAACAGCTCTGTGCATGAGGTTATTAATTTGTACTTAGAGCAACAGTTTGTAATTCAAGAGAAATAATTTCTACTTACAAAATAATTGCTGGGTACTAAACATTTTATCATGTGCAATTTGTAACACCATCTCATGTAAAAACTCAGAACCTACTTTTCTGTATTGATGATGAAACTCAATAAACTAATCTATCATCTTTCAAAAGTTACAGAACTGCTCAGTTCGTTGTGTGGAAATGTCTCTGCTTGGAACAACACACACAGCAATTACTTTAAATGTACTTTTATTAAACATTATTGCAACTCTGAAAAACACACGCACTATCTTGTGGAATATCTCAATTTTTGGTCACTGCTATATAAGGAAGATATTGAACTATTAGAGAGTGTTCAAAGGAGAGCAACAAGGATGGTGAAGGGCCTTGAGGAGGAGCCATATGAAGCTGAGGGCCCTTGGTCTGTCCAGCCTGGAGGAGACTGAGGGAAGACCTCACTGCAGGTACAGCTTCCTCCTGAGGGGAATAGCAGGGGCAGGCACTGATCTCTGCTCTGTGTGACACTGACAGGACCCAAGGGAATGGCCTGAAGTTGTGTCAGGGCAGGTTTAGGTTGGATATTAGGAAAAGGTTCTTCCCCCAGAGGGTGGTTGGGTACTGGACAGGTTCCCCAGGGCTGTGGTCACTGCACCAGCCTGACAGAGATCAAGAAACATTTAGTCAATATTCTTGGGCACATGGTGGGCTTGGTGCTGTGCAGGGCCAGAAGTTGGGCTCAATGACCCCTGTGAGTCCCCTCCAACTCAGAATGTTCTGTGATCCTGTGATTCGATGAGCTTCTCACCAAAATTCTGAAAAAAAATGAATGCTGCTGATGCACAACAAATTTCTGGTTGTTGCTAAGAATTGTTGAGTTTACAACTAAAACTGTACATTTCAAGGTAAGAAAAAAAATTTAAAGTTTGAGTAACACAATTACACACTGCATCTACAGTCAGGAGATGATTTCCCAACAACTTCAACATCTCTGGTGCAGAGTATCTGAAAAAATCCAGACACTTGGCATGGGATATATCAGGTGCTTTCCGTTCCTTAAAAGCTGGCTGCAACTTCAAGTCCTGTCCTCAGCTGGAAACCATTCTTGGCAGAAAAGTCTTGCTTTCAGCTGTGTCTTAATAACTTCAACTAAAACTGACCTTCAATGTATTTTTGGCAGAACAACCAAAAGCTCAGTGTTAGCCTTGAGCTGCTTGTTACTGCCTTGATGAAGAACGAGAGCAGAGGATTGCACACAGTCCTCACTGTGTACTTCCATGTAATCCTTGGATTCTAGAAAAAAATCACACATGTAACCTTATACCTAGACCCTGAAACAGAGCAGTGGCATTGGATTTATCCTTGTGGGCAGATTCCTCACAGGCATGTGTGTCTGTGAGCTGAGCACTAATCTCACACTTTGCCTACCATATCAGCTGGGTGGCTGAGAGAAGCACAGATGTGAAATGGGAGCAGGGAAAATCAATAGTGTGACTTGGGCAGGAGAAATCAATGCAACAATGCAGCAAAAAGACGTGAATAGAGTAGTGTGGATGGAGGTAATCAATAAAAATACATGTGCTTTTGTGATGCATGGTGAGCCAACAGGTCCAAATAGGACATAAGACTAACCTGAACTTTTATTTGAATCCAATACAAACTGGTTATTTGGGAAGGTCCAACTGAGATAGTTTTATATATACAGGCACAATTTTTCTACCTTCTTTTTTTTTGCTTTGCCCTCATGTTTCTTATCCCAGGTCCCACCTAGCTCTGTATACACAAATGACAAAGTGCTCAACAGCTTGAAAGAAAAAATAGATTTCTGCCACAACCTGATAGATTCAGCTGATCTGGATAGATTTAATGTTGTTTATTCTGATGGATGCCACTATTTGCTCCCTGTGAATCTTCACATGTATTTTCTTCTGTGTTTTCATAATGAAGTAAAATTCTTCCCCAGTCTACTTTTCTGACCAGAACTGGATTTCCATCTCTGGTCTTTTTGTTTTGTTTTGGTTACAAGTTTGCCTGCAACTTGGTAAAAAGGCAGCCCTGTATTACCTGTGAAGGAGAACTGTGTCTCAACCAGGCCATGAGTCAAATTCTATTTGCCTGCCTGCTTTTGATGTTCTATATTTATTTTCTGGGAACATTCTGCCCAGCCTTACCTTCTGGCTTGGGCTTTCTAAAATGCCACAGAGTTTCTTTGTTTATTTTTCCCCTGGGCACTGCTAAAGCAGGTATAACCTCAAAATTGATTTCTCCATGAGGGAACACTCTCTCCTTTTT
>VZUA01097006.1:1662-12392 GCA_013401035.1 Horornis vulcanius | reverse complement strand
TTTTTTTTTTTTTTTTTTTCTTTTGAGGAAGCGGCAAGAGGAATCACCCCTCATACTGTATATCTTCTCTTTGGGGCTGGAAGCTTCTTTCCCTTTGACCAACCCAGCCCAAACCAGGCAGCGGTGTAGGCTGTAGAAAATAACTGAGCTGGCTTGGAGGCAGAGATATGGGACTCTCTCATATATTACAGCGCACAGGCATTGGCTTCCCTCATGTATTATTGGGGACTCTCTCAAGTTCCATCCCCTCTGCCACACCCAACCTCACACCTATGCAGTGCACGAAGTCTGAAGCGCACCCACTGCTCTTTATTTTTCTTAGCCCACATGGACGCTGATGTCCTCTCCTTAAGCCGGATCCCCAAAACGACGCTGCCGGCCGGCGCAAGAGCTGTCTCTGGGGCTCCCCCGAGTCGAGGCACACCCCACCGCCGCGGTCCCCCGGCCCCCCGCGCATTCCCTGCCCCGCCCGCCGGGGCTGTGCGGGCGCTCTGTAACCCTCTCCTGGGGGCTGAGTAGCTCCTCTCCGCAGCCACCTGTAGCTACGGCTGATTTTTCTGCATTTCTCCAGAAAATAGCTATTCTCAGCCCCGCTCCCTTCCCGCGTGTTTTAATTAAGCGAGCCAAATGTCCATCTATCAGGAGCGGAGGTGGTGTCTTTTTCGGAAAGATGCAGGGTTTGTTTTCACTGTCGCCTCCCTGCGCCCCCCGGCTGGTAGCGCGGGACCAGAGGGGTGTGTAGGGCTGGCTCGGTTGCCCCTGCCTCCGCCCCGGGGCGGAGCTGCGGCCCCAAATGAGGTACGATCTCACCTTTGGGTTCGTCTTCCCGGAGCGCCACTGGAACTACGGCCGTCCCGGTTCCCGGTGCGGCGTGCCCCCCCCGCTCATGGCTCTGCGCTCCGCCGGTGGTCCCCGCTCCCAGCCCCGACGTGGAACGGCCGCATCCCCCCTATAAAATGAGGGGAGCGGGATCTCCACGCGGGCGGCGGGAGCCGCTGTTACGCCTGTCGGAGTTGAGCATGGAGGGAGGCGAAACAGCCACCTGAACGCGGAGAAACACCCGAAACGACAACAAGTAGTCTCGCCTGGCAGGGTAGCACGGAGAGCGGCTGGGGCCGGAGCTCGCCCGGGAACAGAAGCCGCTGTCGCTCCTCCGGCAAAGGTAGCGGCGGGGCGGCGGGAGGGACCGCGGGGCTGGCGGGGGAACGGGAGGGACCCGCGGCGGCGCTGATCCCACCTGCCCTTCCCCGCGATGCGCGCTCGCCTTCGTGGTTTGTCTGAGAAAGTAGCGAGCCGAGCTTCACACAAGGCAGGTTTTCCCAGAGTATACCTGCTGCCTGCGCTTATGGGGTGCTCGGTATTTCTTCCCAAAAAGCAACCCTTTCGTCCCTCCCACGGTGGGGGTGGGGAGGAAGAGAAAAATATCTAAGCCTTCTTTTTTCCCCCTCGTTAAGCTGTTAGGATAATAAAAGATAGATGCCCATTAAATAATTAACCGTACACTTTCTGTTCCATCAGCTCGGTTCACACAGCCCCGCGAGGGAGAAGGGGGTGGGGACGGTGGCGGATCCATACGCGGTCGAAGCAGCAGCAGTGCCATTTCGGTAGCCTGCTTCCAGAGGAAGCGGGAGACAGCCCAGAGCTGTGCCCGGAGCGGGCAGGCGGCACAGCCCTCCGCGGAGGAGTGTGCGGAGCTGGCCGGCGGTGGGTGGCGGGGCGGGCCGGGAGGGCTTTCCGCGGAGTGCGGGTCCGCGGGAGATCTTGGGAGGGGTCTGGGACAGGCCGTGACCGCGGGGAACGGTCCTCCTACCGTGGTGCCTGTGGGGCTTCTCCTCGATTTCTTCTGTTTGCGTTTAAGGCAGAAGCTCGTTCCTCACGGACCTGTCGGCGACCGGCTGCCCCCCGCCCAGCGANTTAGGCACAATGCTTCCACCCCCCGCTCCCAATCCCCGCCGCCGCTTCCCGCGCTCTCCCCAGTCATGTCCCACCCGGAGCGATGGGGAAGCTCGAGGACAACGAGAGGGTGATCCTCAACGTGGGGGGCACGCGGCACGAGACCTACCGCAGCACCCTGAAGACCCTGCCGGGGACCCGCCTGGCTCTGCTCGCCTGCGAGTCCCAGAGCGAGTCCCCGGGCGCCGAGGAGCCGCCGCTGCCCCCCAACCCGCCACCGCCTCCGGCGGGCGGCTGCCCGGAGCCCGGCAGCGGCTGCAGCCCCCGGGGCAGCGGCGGCGCCAGCGAGTTTTTCTTCGACCGGCACCCAGGGGTCTTCGCCTATGTACTCAACTACTACCGCACCGGCAAGCTGCACTGCCCCGCCGACGTCTGCGGGCCGCTCTTCGAGGAGGAGCTGGCCTTTTGGGGCATCGACGAGACCGACGTGGAGCCCTGCTGCTGGATGACCTACCGCCAGCACCGCGACGCCGAGGAGGCCCTGGACATCTTCGAGAGCCCCGAGCCGGGCGGAGGGGCTGGCGGGGAGGAGGCCGAAGAGGAAGGGGGTAGGGAGATGGCCCTTCAGCGCCTGGGCATGGATGACAGGCCCCCAGGGGCGGCGGGGGCTGCCGGAGGGGGTGGCTGCTGCCGGAACTGGCAGCCCAAGATGTGGGCGCTCTTTGAGGATCCCTACTCGTCCAAGGCNTGTGCCAGCGTCCTTCCATGGGAATGTACGGGGGTGAGGTGGGAGTTGGGCCCCGAGAAGCCTGCAAGGGAACCACAGTCACTCCCGGGCCGGTGTGGGGGTGTGGAAGGTGTGACTCACTGGTGGACCTGTTTGTGTGTGGGTGTGAGCAGGAGCAGCCCCAGGGCTCCCTCATTCTCTCTGAGCGCCGGCATGAAGGTGCGTTAGGGGCTGGGCAGCTGGCCTGAGGTCTTGGTTTGGGTCTGGTGGTGACACTGACACAGGAGAGTGACCTCAGTCCTTTCTGAGCTTTGCTCTGTCTGCACTGGTAGGTGATCCTGGTTCAACAAAGTAGATGTGACAGGGGGGTCACCCTGGCTCTTCCTCCATTGATTTCTCAGGGTGACCCTGACTGGCTCAGTGACTGAGGGTCTGGCGACAAGACAGTAAGTATTCATACTGACTTCCTCTTACTTAGATAGGGATTTTAGATTTTTATGCTCACTACTTTATACTTTGATGACTTGGATTTTAGTTCTGTCTTTTCCGTGCAGTTGTCAGTGGTGATGCAGTTTCGCTCTCTTAACTCAGGGCTTTGGAGCAAACAAATGGTTGTAATTCCTTTGAAAGAAATACGTAGTGGTGTCTCTAATTTAACCAGAAAAGCATCCCCCAGCAAATCCTCCCCGCAATACAAGACAAAGGACTTGTAACAGGAAATGTTTGATTATAAAATGGAAATAAGTATTTTTTAGTGTATTTATCAGGATTTCCACAAAGTATTCAGAGCTAAACCTCATTCTGCAGAAAGTGTGGTTATGGTGGCTGTAATCTCCTAATCAGTTCCAATTATTCCGCTGGCAGTCTCACAGATGTGCGCATAAGTGTGTGGTTTAGTGACTTCTGGAATTGTACCCCATGGCATGATGCAGTTTCTGCCTGCCCACCCTATGAGCTTACTGAGGTAAGTTAAACAGAAAGTAAAAGTCCTCAGAGTTACTGCTGTCACTTGCAGAGTGCCATTGTTTATGTTTTTGAAGGTTGCCTACCAATATGTTTTCCCTCGACAGCTGGCTCCAGTTGATTCTTAAAATACGTTTTTAATAAAGAATGGGTTCTGAAGAAAAGCTACCAGAAGTGTCTCTTTGCTCATCAGTGACATACCCACATCTCACATCTCAGCTGTTCAAATCCTAAAGAAAATTTCACTGTCAGTTACCTGACAAACTGTATTGTATGCGGTGATTGCCCTGCAGGTTTTCTTTCACCTTCTGTCTTGTGGAAAGTTGCTGACAGTGTCAAAACTACAGCTTTTATGACAGAGAATCTTCCTGCTCAACTTTGCTGGAGAACTGAGAAGTGTGGAGTAAATGTTAAGTGGAAGATGCCAGAAGTAGGAAGGTAGGCATGCTGTTGTACCCTGGAGTTGCAGTTGGGTTTTCAGCCCAGTCTTTGACAGAACCTGTAGAGTGCTTGCTTTCCAAATTTTCCATCTGTGCTAGGTCATCCTGAACCATTAGTGGCTTGGGTGAAGATATTTCAAGTTTGCAAAATGAATACCGTAATTAACACTATAGTAGGAAATTGCAACACGACAATATGAATCTCTTAGAGTATTTACCTTTTTATAACTTAACTGGTTTTAAAGATTTTATACTGATTTCAAACCCAGGAAAAAAGCCAGAAAAAGGCAGTGTCATAACCATAACAACAGCATCTAAATCTGTATTTTCAATTTCTGAAGATCTGTACCTGATCTTTCAGGTAAAGGAGACAATTTTGAGAATTCTGGTGAGTTTTAAAGCGTTTAAGTGAATTTGTATTTAAGGACTTGCACACACTTAGTAAGCACTCTTGAGCACAGTAGTTTAAGGTGATAGTAACCTTTATTTGGAACTGAGACACTATGTTTTTCCGCACCTGAAACAAGATCCCTTATTTTCTGAGTATTCTGGCAAATACACTCTTCTTTTATGTCAGCTGAGATGATGACTAACTCTAAAAACATTTGAGTGAAATCCTGGGCTTACTGAAATCAAGACAAAACTCTGTGAACATCAATCTTTGCCTCAGTGTTAGTTACTGACTCATACACCACTTAGATTATGGTGGGGCTGCTTAGTGGTAAACTTTCCTAAGAACTGTGATAATTTTTTTTCTTTAGCATTACTGATTTAGGTTCACTAGTGTCTTTTTTTGGGAATTATGATGCTGAGAAAAATGGGATATTTTCTGTTAATGAAACGGTACTTAATATTTGTGATTTTCTTTATTCAAAACTGTGATCTCTAAAAATAGAAATTTATAGAAATTCAAATATAAGTTGCCATGGTAACCTCTTTGGGGATAGTGCACGCACAAGATTATTCTAGCAAGACCATCCAGTGATGTTATATAAATAGTGGAACTAGTTTGTTGACAAGAAAATTTACTTTAGTCAAGATTCTGAAATGAATTCAGCTTTTAGTGCATGCAATTTGCTAGTCAGATAGCGACATCTACTAAACATGTAAATATGAAATGTAATCCATGTATATATGATTGCTTTGAAACCTGCAACACTTTCCTTTGCTTCCCAAGTTCAAGAGTTAGGTCTGAATGTTATTTCTGTCTTCATATTATCATTTTGGATTTCATAGACCGTGAAATGAAATTAACAGGTGCTGCCATACTCCTTTCACTCCACGCGTAATGGAGCGATCATTCACAAGAGGCTGTTTGACACAACGCTGTTATGTAGATGTGGAAATCTACTGGCATAAGGTGCTGTCATAGGAGGAGGAGTGCTGGGCGACTGAATCTTTGTGCTTTGGTCTAAACGTCTCTGAAACAGACACCTGATTCTTATCTGGCTGGAACATGTGCGCTGTTTTGTTGGTTAACACCTGTAAGTGATCTTGGTGTCCGGTGGCTCCTAAGTGCCAGGTGCTTGTTTGCTTTGGTAAAGTGCAAAGATACATCTAAGTAGTTTGTAAGAAGGCACAAGAGGCAATATTAAGTGCCGAGTTCAAAAAGTGTTTGCGGATGTCCAGCAGGAACTGCAATGCCAGTGCTCATCTCAGAGTCCATATTTCCAAGTAATTACCTCTAAAGCCTTTTTGCTTTAGAATAATAGTTGAAAAATGATGCTGTTTAAAGAAGTAATTAGTATTTGTCATTGATTTTTCCTAAGGATTATGGATTACTCCTGTACTGAGTGCAGGAATGCAAAAATGGCCCTGAAATTCAGCAGGTCCATATATAAATATGCTTAATATTTTGAGAAGACTGTAAATCTGTTCATGGATAAGGGGGCAGCACCTGCCACGTGGGGTAGTTCAGCATGGCCCAGGGCACTTGAGCTGGCACTGCCGTTTGCAGCAGCTGAAGGCAGCTTACACAGCCCCTTTTCTATGGTTTTTACCTCTAGGAAAGATCATAATTGATTGGTTTACAAGGAAATATAAATCCTAATTAGCAAGTATTTGTCAAATTTGCTGTAAGTAAATATTCACGGCAATGCAAATAAACCCACAAAACCTTGCAGTATAGGCATCAAGATACATCTTGCAAGTGTTCTTAAAAATACTGATGCTGCTTCATAGTGGCATGGGGAGCTGTATTTGAGCAGTGGGTGGTATTTTTGGAGGGAAACAAAGTTCCCCTCTACTGTTTTGTATGATGTTAAATTGTCAGAGATTCCTTTCAGTGACCCATTGCATCTACACCAGCTTTGAACATTTGGTGAAGTGAAGAATCAGCTGAAATGAGTGGGATGGGAGAGGGGAAAAAATATGATTTTATAGATTCCCTCGAGAGGCTAAAGATACAGATATTATGTTGGAGAACATTCTTATCAAAGAGAACTTATGTCTTTATTTGATGGCTTGCTTATGTTTTCTCCAGATACCTAGATACCTGTTTTGATACCTGTCAAGAAAGCCTTGATTTAGGAAGCCTGTCATGTACTATGGTGAATGACTGAAGTGAGTTATATTTTTAGGGCTTTGCCTGTTCTGATGCAAGACAGGTTTTATTTTTGGTGGAAACAACACTGCTGCAGTAGTCTGAAATACGGTGAATGGAGTGGTGAAGGTACATTAGTCTCAGAATATATGTTTGTAGATTAAAAGTAAATAGCAAAGGTTTGCTTTCTTAACGGATAGAAACCCTTTCATACACAAATGGAAATCTTTACTCAGTCTTTTATTTAGTGAGGAAAGCAGGTATACTTTAGATTTTACCATTCAGTTATTAGTTAGGCAGACATCTGTCTGAAAATGGCGCAAAGAAAATAGTTAAGGTTGATGCTTCAAGGAGGGTATTCCTTTTGTTGATAATCAAAGCACTGAATTTATTTATAAATGGGAAAATAGCCAATTACATTAAATTGGTGAAAAACAGTCATTCTGCTTGAAGCATTTATATTATGGGAGCTGTCTTTTTTAAAGACATATCAAGATGTGTTCCTAATGACAAAAGTCATAATGAATTACTGTTACAGATATTCATACACTCTGTAGCTTCATGTCTACATGGGCTGACTAAATCACATTGTAAGTAATTTTTATTAATTTGCTTCTGGCATGCTGGCTTCTAAAAGCCCTAATTGGAAATTCTAGCTTAATACATGATGTGTAATCAACTGGTTTGATCTACCCTAAG
Organism: Horornis vulcanius; assembly: GCA_013401035.1. Lineage (NCBI taxonomy): Eukaryota > Metazoa > Chordata > Aves > Passeriformes > Scotocercidae > Horornis > Horornis vulcanius. The sequence continues at coordinate 5,128 of VZUA01097006.1, read as the reverse complement.
TGTAGATGGTCTCTGATGGTACTGACATATCAGCGAGGTAAAATCAGCAAGATTTCTGCCTTCCTAACTTCTGCCTCTTCCTCTACAGCTGTTCTGCCTGATGCTGCTAGTGTTTCCATGGAAACAAGCCAGCTCTTCGCTTCCTCTTCCCATTGAAAACAGCCTTCTCACTGTCACTTATTCATCTGGGAAAAGGATTTTGTCATGGCTCTGACTTAAATGACACAGAGATGATCTGTCCTATCATTTCAGAAATAGATGCTATTAGGTATGTGCACGTGCATACAGCCAGATTGTCTTTCAGTGACTCTAAAATGATTTGGTTAATGGACTTAGGTTGAATTTGCTTTGGTGTAACTGGAAGTGGAAATCAGCTAATTAGACACAGCCCAATATAGTAACAGTGTGAGAACTATTTTTAAGTGAGAAATCTGGCAGACAATGTTCTCTTTTTATGTAGTTAATATAGAATGTAGTATTTGTCATGTTTGTTTACAGTGATAAAATTCTTAAATGGTTTACTTTGAGGAGAGAATTTATCCTCAAACTGATTAAGATAGTGATGGGAGGAATAGCTCACAACTTGGGATGAATATTGTATAGGTTTCAGTGCTACTGTCAGATGAGGAATCATGTTATCATGCACATCATGTGATGCAGTCAGAATGCAAAATAAGCGATGCAGGAAAACTGGTGTCTTCAAGGTCCTTTTATTCTTAAGGTGTTTGGTACTTAGTCCAGCGTAAATATATCAATCAATACCCTCTGAAGAAATCAGCATTTTTGCTTGATTTGGTGAATTTGTGTGAAGTCATAATCAAAAAACTTCAGAACTCGGACAAATTCCATATCCTTGATTAATATTCTTCACTGTAGCAACTTTAATATGCTATAAGAGAAGTTTGTTCAAAATTTGCCTGCCCTTCTCTCCCTCAGTGATCATTGGCAGAGTGTGATGCTTCTCTTCCTATCAAGGTGCCTTGCAACTGGGGTAGAAGAATGTAAGAGGAGAGGCTCCCTCTATAAATTTTTTATATTTTAATAATCTCTTACAAAAGTGACTTCCAGTAGTTTTAAGATGGAAGAAACAAGTTCTTCTCATTATCAAGTGCTGTTTCAGCGCTGTTCATTTCTCCAGAGATGGTTCCTGCTCATCCTGTGGTTCAGATTCGTGGCTCATCTTAGGGATTTCCTTCAGCCATAACTGGAAAGAGAGGTTTTATGCTCTCTATATTTAGCACCCAATGAGGGTAGTGTGTTCCCTTTTAATTGTCTTTACTGAACTTTTCTTTAGACTTCACTTCTGTCAGCATGGTTTACATAAACTTGTGGGGATTTCTGCAGGGTTTTTTGGTTGTTTTTTTTAAATGGTGAATAAATTAGTTAAGCAAATAAAATACGGGTATAGTAATAATCAGAATATCAAGCTATCAGCTGTCAGTCTGCTTAGTGTATTTCTTATACAGTTCCTTTACATACTCTTGTTCTTTCACAAGCACACACTTTTCCAGTATAAATCAGTAATTGCATAGGAATAAACATCTTATTTTAAAGAAATGCTAAACAAGGCTATTCAATATTTTTATATGCAGAGGAAATAGAGGAACTATGTCCAGTCTTACTTACATGTGCTCTTTCCTCCAAAGAGCCTTTTCCTTGATGCAAGGGCTGAAACATAAGAATATTTCACACGTCAGAAATAATTTATTCTGTTGAACAAAATATTCAGCTAGGGTAATGTGCAAGGACATAGTAGTAAAAATTTAACTTGGTGATATTTATCAACATGATCAAAGGGATTCAAGTACATTTTTTTTCCCTATGCTGGTACACAGGTGTATATATTGATATAACTAAATGGTAATTTTGTTAGATGCTGTAGAAATAACTGTAGAGAATGAACATGAAATCACACGTTTTTGGGTTTTTTTGGTTTTGTTCTACTAATTTGTTTAACATCTTTGTTGGTACTATATGATGGTTAAAGCAGTTTTGAAGGAAAAACTCCACTTCCATCTGTTAATCAGAAGTGTTAAAAATAGAATGCCATCTAATCACATGAAATACAATTTTGTGTGATTTGTGATTTGCTTTACAGATTTCCTGGCCAAAGTGGTGGTTTGAAGCTTAAAAATCAAATTATCTAATTATGTATTGTAGTAGTGTGTTGTTATTCCCCCTGCTTCTTTTAAGTTGAAAATTCTGAGATGTTCCTGTGATTTTGGTCTTTTTACTAGTGGCTTAATTATTACAGTAGTGTGATAATTCAGTTCTCTCTTGTTGCAAGACAGCCTTTTGTAGTTTCTTAGTGTTTCTAGGTGAAACTTAGATATTGGGTCTTTGATTTATTCCAGCAAAATGCTGTAAACAGAGAACAGTCTCTTAGCCTAATGCAGAATAGTGTGGTAGATTTCATTAATATGCATGAAATATGACATGCAATGTGATCTAAGCTTGTTTCTGAAGTGTAGTTTTAAATAGGTATAGTTCAAAGTGTTTACATTTTCATTAGTGTATAGCATAGAGAATTACAGTTTTCCACTTTGCCTAGTCTTTATAAAAGAGTAAGTATCCCTTGAAGATTGTGCATTTGGCTTGGATAATTTTTGGAGTACTAAAGTTATAGTAGGTACATAGCAGTAAACTTCTTTTTAACTGTTTAATCCTTATCCTAAGAGAAATAATTCTTCTTTCGCAATGACTTTCACCCCGCTAAAATGCTTGCTTTGATAAAAGCACAAGGCTATTCCAGTATTAGGGATCTGAAAGTACCTGGTGTTTTAGAGCAACAGAAATCAAATGCTGAAACTCAGATAATGGCAAAGAAAATTGCATTGGAGAAGATGAAATTCAGAAGAGTTGATAGAGGGGGCCTGCAGAACGGTGCTGTGAAGTGCTGGGTACATCTTGTAGCCATAATGCAGAGCACTGGCTGAGTTCCCAACAGGTTTGCAAGGGGACTGTGTTGGTGCCTGCTGTAGCACTGAGCGAGAGGCCAACCATGCCCAACAGCACTCTGCTGCTTAGCATTCCTGTTGGCCTAAATGATTTCTCAGATTGTGAATGTTCACAAAATATATTAGGCTTTTGTATGCTGTGTACTATAAGGCTGAGGATAATCAAGTATGTAGTAATTAATATTTTATATAAAGCCTGTGCAATAACAGAACTTTAATTTTTTTAATGTAGATATAAAAATTATTGCAGGAAAATGTAAAAATGTTTTTGAAGTATACAAATGTCTGGGTATAAATTTTCTTTAGATCTTAGACAATATCAAAGGAGATGTCCTCAATAGTCCTTATTTTTACATAGGTATTTAAAAGTTGTCTGAACTTTTCAAGTGAGCAATAGTCTTTATTGGCAGTTGGTAATCCTACTGATATGAATGGCAATTATGTTTAATAATTGGTTTCAGGAGTATCTTCATTTTCACAGGATAATTGTTAAAAACTGAAGGACATAA
>VZUA01097002.1:1310-20387 GCA_013401035.1 Horornis vulcanius | reverse complement strand
CCATTCCATGAAAGAGCCATGTTTGCAATCAGTCCCAGATTTACTGGAGCACAGTCCTCCCTGCCATTATAAATATTGTGCCATGAGACTGTGCTTCTGGAATTGTTTTTGTGGCTGGAGTCCCATTGGAATCGTGGAATATATCAGGACCTCTTTGGGCTGGCAGTCCTGCATTGAGAAGCAAGGACCTTACTAAACCTTGAGTAGGAATTAGTTACTGTGTCAGAAAAATCTGGGATTTTGCACTGCTTAAGCATTTGTGGTGCTGTTAGAAGAAGGAAAAGCTGGGAATAAGAAGCAAAATGTCAAGTAGCAGTTGTCCAAGGGCAGCTGGAAGTCCTGAGGTAGTCAGCTGACAGAGCTCAGGTTCTCACAACTATCATGTGTCAGATACTGGGCCTGAGCAGGGGAAGGCAGCTCTGCCCAAAGCTGTGCTGGGGAGTCTGGGATTGGTGTGTCTGATAAGTCCTGTTCTCCTGAGCTGCCTGGGAGTGGCACAGCCCTGCAAGCCTGTTCTGCACACAAACACTGATATTTACTGCCTGAACTCTTGTCAGTGCCTGGAGCTGTCTCCTGTATTATTGGGCTGGTGGGGAGCAACCTTAGGCTTAAGACTAGCATGGTATAAAAAGGCACTGACACTTCTCTTTATAAAGGTATGGTAGGAAATGTTACACTAAACAGAACAAAAGAGGAGGAGACGGTGAGGCTCAGAGGAATAGGATGAACTGAATATATGTTGTTAGCAAGTAGAAAAAGCAATTCTAAATGTCCAAACAAATTAAGAGTACAACTGATCTTCTAGGGAGACATGCAATTACTTTTTTTTAATGAATTGTGTTATCTTCAGTATGTGATTTCTATTCTGATAAAAAGTCAGATGCTATATTTTTGACTGTGTTGCTTTTCATTTGAGATGATGCTTTGTAGCAGCAACATTTGTGTCCAAAGGAACTCATCCTGCCTAGAGAGCCAATCCAAAATATGGTTTTATATCAGGAGCTCAGTATTTCAGGTTGTTTAAAGACAGGCAAGTGGAAGTAAAGACAAATTAAAAAAGCCACGATCAGGAGGAACCATATGTTACTGTTGTAACAATTAAACTCAGTGCTCTACTTTGCTGCATGTCTGCAGGATGCACAGACTAATCCCTTGTGTCCAGGCTCCATGCCAAGATTAAATTAATGTTCCTAAATTATTTATTTAATCTGCTTCTGTAAGAAGAGGCCACAGCAGAGTAAATAGCTGAGTGAAAACCTGAGGATGTGTGAGCACTTATCCCTTTCCTAATCTCTCACTCAATGCCTTGCCTCTCGTGTGTTTTTGTGGGCAAAAGGTGTAATAGTCCTGAGACACCTAATGCATTTCTGAAATTTCCCTCTATGTGTTAGCAAGAGTTTAGGCGCCACTGAAAAGGTCCAAACTTTCCCTTTCAACTCATTTCATAGGCTGCCAATGCCATGCAAGCTCCACAATTATTCAAAGGCAGAATATTGGAATTATTTTTTGGTTGTTATTTTTGCAGGACAGCTGTAACTCCTAGTACTTGGCTCTCCTCTGGTTTGATGGTGTAGTCTGCTGTGTAAATTATGTGCTGGCGAGTCCAAAGTTCCTGACATAGCTCTCAAGTTAGAGCTAACTCATGCCTTTGGTTCAAAAGAAACAGAAAAACTGATTGATCATTCACTGTGTGCTTTGAATTAGCTAACTATGCCCCAAAACAATGCCTTTAAAATTACTCAGGGAAATAATCATTTAATAAATTCAACATTTTCCAAGCTGCTTTATCTCAGAAATTGTCTGCCTTGATGTAAGGCCCTAGGGAAAGTAGTTTAATTAAAAAGTAAGGTTTTCTGTCAGTCTGCTGAGTCCTCTGCAGACTGAACAGCTGCTGATTTTCTACTCTGAGTGTGACATGGTGATGTTCATTTTCTTATTTATCTCACAAGGGAGCCAAATCTAGTAGGTCATGTTGGAGCACCTATCCTGCTGCAGGAAATGTTTGTGTTAGGTTTGCTTGTAGGACTGTAGGAATTCTGTAAGCAATATATGTATTTGCTAACCAACATTCCTAATTCTAGGTCTCTGTTAAATTTGAAAATCTTAGGAGCATTATGCATCATAGCTACTTTCACATATTTTATTAGCATTTGTTTTTTAACTGCTCAGTAACACGTAGAGGCAGGAAATTATTGCAAGCATTGTAATAACCTTAATTTTACGTGTAGAGACCTATAGGTCACTCTTTTTAAAAATAGGTCCATTTTTTTTTAAAGGATATGCACAGTAAATTGGGTCAGGGCAAGCTATCTCCTATTTTTCTCAGTGTAGACCTTACTAATCTAGAGGAGAAATATCTTCGTGACCCATCTTTCAGGCACGAATGTGGAATTAGGGCAGTGGGAGCATCTGGGCCTCTGTGATTCCTGGAAGAGGAGTGTGTGAGGCAAAGTGCTGTTTGTTCTGCCACAGCAGCAGCAAAGCTGCCAGTCCCAGCTGCAGGCTTGCAGCCTCGAGTGAGCAATGCCCAAAGAATGCAGGTAATGTGTGTGAAGACAAGGACCTAGAGGTGTTTGTGATTGCTACTGACACCTCACACCTATGCAAAAGGAGAGCAGAAAATGACCCAGCTGGGGGTTCTGTAATTCACAGCTTCATTTGGCTCCTGGATGATAAAGTTCCTTTTATTAATATGCTTTTTCTATAGGCTTAACTACCTCGTTGCAGGATTAATTTTTCAAATAGTTTATTATAATGTGATACTGTAAAAAATGCCAAGGCAAAATATTTCTCAGTGATGTTCATGTAACTGTTAGAGACACTGTGCTGTGCCCTAGTGCACATTAACTAAATGGGACAGAAGTTCCTGTGTGCTGAGTGTGTGGCTGTGTGTGGCTTCTGAATCCATGGGATACTTACAAACATGAAACTTGAGGCTGACAAAGCCTTCCAAAGCCTACATTTTGCTACTGTTCTTAAAATCGCACTTCCTTTTTTCGTCTCTTGAATCTTGCAGATTTTAGAAAGAATAAAAGATTAAGAAATGTTTCAAGTTATTTGCAATATTGTGTTAATTTGGTAAGGTTTGATTGATGGGAGGAAGGAATGACAGTATTTTGTATTTCTGTGCTTTTGGAATAGAGGGTGTTTGTGAAAGGCCCAGTCAGTAGTTAATTAAGCAGATCTTTATGTACACAAACATTTATCTCCTTGTTACTTATTTTTCTAATCCACCTCAATGTATATTGCAGTTTTCAAATAAATATCTATCAGTTCTCCATCATTTGAGCTGGAGTGCAGACCTGAGTGGGACATGTTGTGCATCTCAGCAGTGGGTGATTCCAACAAAGCAATGTGGTCAGATATCTCACTAGAATCACAGTTTTTCCAGAAAAGCCACACTTTTAAAGCAAGATTCATGTAAACAAAATTGTAGAGTAGGGAAACTTATTGTGGAGCCAGGAGGAAACCCAGATATCACTGCTGCTTTTATGCTGCCCACAGAACTACCTTTTTATCCTGAGCAATTGGTCCCTTATTCAGCAGAAGGATGAATTCTGGTTCATTTGGTGTGAGCTTATGGCAACAATTAATTACTTGAAGTGCAAGTTTCCCCCTCTTTCAGTTTCAAATCTGTGGAACAGGAAGGGTAGCAGTGGATTTATGCTCTTGCTCTGCTGAGTGTGTTGCCCATAAAATTAGATATGAGGAATTAATAATTTTTGATATCATATTAAAGCATGAATACCTCCCTCTGTTCATGATTTTAGTATTGCTTCCTAGAATTCAGCATTTCAGTGTGAGTTTAATAGCACCGACTTAAATGAGCTGGAAAAGCATATATAATAGTTACTACTTTATTTTTTTTCCTGTCCTTTCAATTATTTTACATCTCTAATTATTATTTTGCCTCCTTTTCCCAAACAACTGCCCTTTCCTCCTTCAAAACATAACCTACTGCATTCTGTAATTATTTAAACAGTAGCTACAGCCTGTGATAGAAAAATTTGTCCAAGCTGTAAACCATCCCAGTGGCACGGAGACACTCAAAAGGTCACCAGCTCTGCACTGCAGGAAGTATTTGCAGGATTCCAGCAGAGAAACTTGTGTACAGCTGTTATCGTGGAAGGTTGGATTTACAAAACCACAGAGAAACAGCAACCCTTAAAAAACTTACTGGGAAATCTGACATTGACAACATGTCGTGGGTCAGTGCTGTATTTCTGAGAAAACAGCAAACTGAGCAGTGTCCCAGCAGGGTACTTATTTACAGGTGGCCATCCCTGTGCAAGGAGAGATCTTTGCTGATAAATTTTCCAAGAACAGTGTGCCTGTGTTTGGATTTCCATCCACCTGTAAAGCCTTAAAGATTGGAATTTGATTCATACTCAGAGTACTTCCATTTCGTTGACAAACTTTTAGTTAGAACAAGAGGAAAGTCAAGCCACAAGCAAATCCACATGTTATATAAACTTCTTGGAAGCCTGCTGGTGGCATGTAATGTATGGAGAAGGCTCATTAGTGCTGGCTGTCAGATACCTCTGTTAGGACCTGATGGATCCATGGAGTTGAATGAGGTTCTTGAAGGACACACCTAAGGGAACAGCAGTGTCATTGTCATTCATGTGCAAAGCTTTAGAGGTCACTGTAACACCTTGATCGTGGCATTTCTGTTTGTTCTGTGCATCAAAACTTGATAGGCATCTGTCCTGAACAGGGATTTTGACTCCTTCAAGGTGGGAGTGGATTTCCTACGTGATCCTGGGGCTTTTATTCTTAGGCACTTTGGGATCTTCCAGGGTCTCTGTGCTTACCTCAGGAAGTATAAAACTGCAACTTTAATTTTAAATAAAGGATTTTCTATGTTGATTTGTACATTGGAGAAAAACACACATGGAAGGGTAATAAAAGGCTAGAGAGTAATAAAATTAGAACAGGATATGAATGTAAATTAGTAATTTTGTCAGCAGTAAACTAATGAAGCCTGGTTTCCTGGAGGTTTGAGCTTCACATTTGATTTACTGCTAGCTAAAAGGTACAAGATAGAATTTAAGCTTTTCTTCTTGTTGAGATTTAGAGCACTTTTGTGTGCTGTTTGCTCTTCAGTGAGGCATGACCTCTTTGTCACCCCTGTGCTTTTTCTGTAGCATCTCTGTATTGTGAAGCTGTATTATTTCATAGTATCAGAGTGCACTACAACATCATAGCACTTGAGGGAAACAATTCATTTCTGTAAAACATAGTTGAAGTTAACAGGTGGTTTCAGGAACAAATCCCTGGGTGAGGTCACATGTCCATGTGGCCTGGACTTAGCAGTGTGAGCTCCATTCTGTAAGGAATCACAGGATTGCCTGAGCATGCAATTATCACTGAGGTTGGAAAGGCCTTCAAAATCACTGAGTCCAGCATTAATCCAGTACTTCCATGCCCATCACTAACCCATGTCCCTGAGTGCCATTTTTACATGTGTTTTGAATCCCTCCAGGGATGTCACCTCTGCCCTGGGCAGCCTGTGCCAATGCCTGACCCATACTCCTGGTGGAAACAGTTTTCCTAACATCCAATCTAAACCTGCCCTGGTGCAACTTGAGGCCATTTGCTCACCCTATCAGTTATTACTTTGGAGGGGAGACTGACTCCCATCCCACTAGAGTCTCCTCTCAGAGAGCAATGAGGTCTCCCCTGAGCCTCCATTTCTGCAGGCTGTGCCCTGCCCCCAGCTCCCTCAACCACTCTGCACAAGCCTGGTGCTCCAACCCTTCCCTAGCTCCGTTCCTCTCTCTGGGCTCACTGCAGTCCCTCAGTGCCTTCCTTGCAGTAAGGGACCCAGAAGTGGGCACAGGATTTGGTGTGTGGCCTCCCCATGCCAAGTACAGAGGGGCAATCCCTGGTCCTGCTGGCCACACTGGTCCAGGCCAGGTGCCATCAGTCTTTTGGACCCAACTGGCTCCGTTTCAGTGTTGACCAGCACCCCCAGGTCCTGTTCTGCTGGGCACTTCCAGCCACTGTGCCCCAGCCTGGAGCGCTGCAGGCTGGTGGTGGCCTGGCGCTTGGCCTTGCTGAACCTCAGCCAACCCAGTGAAACAGCATTTGGTGATTCCTGATTCATACACAGCTGGTGCCTTTTTAAACTATTGATGGAATGGTGGAATGTCAGAGATCCTAGCTTTCCATCTGAAGTCTTCACTATTCTTGGTGTAGTGAAGGCTGAGGAAATAGCAAAGGGAGCTGTGGAAGGCCAAATAAGCATGCAGTGTTTTTTTAATCTGAAATTGATTTCAAGTGAATGAGGCTGTGAAGTTATTAAAGGAGTAACATTGGGGATTATTATTTTACTGCAAGAAGCATGAATCTTGTGTTTCATATAAAAGGCAGTGATTTGTAATGCAGTTTTATTGATTAAGGCTTATAATCGCTAAATCTTGCATGTAAATATGACTGAATGTGAAACATTGTCTTTATCAATTTCCAAACAGTGGATAAATCCATTGGTTATGTTTCAGAAATTATGAACCATCAGTAGCTTTTTTTCAGGCTATTATAATTTTTACAGAAGAAATTACATCCTTATTATCCCTGCAGTAGTAACATATGGATCTCCCATGGATTTCAAACTTAAAAGAATGTTGACTTCAAAATTATTAGGTGCTTATCGCTAATGATAGTCTCAATGATTTGAAGAAAAAATGTGTCCAGATTTTAGTTAAGACATGTATTAAAATGAAACTCTCAGCAGAGTTCAACTTTGCAACCAGAAGGTTTTACTGGAAGCAACTGGAAGCTCTCAGAGTGTACTTCCTGGCCTGGGAGAAGAGATAGTTTCCCTTTGTCCTAGCAATTGCTATAGGATTTCATGAATGTGCTTCTACCTTTACATAATGTCACCAACTGATCCTTTTTTAAGCAATTCACTGCTACCACCATTGATCACAAAAATCCTGTATCTACCAGCTCCCGAACCAATTCAAATGAAATGAAATGAAGAACAAAGCCCAGAATTTTGCTGGGTTGTCTGTTGGGAGAAAAACAATGTCCCAATTTGCACTCTCATTATTTCAGGAGAAGGGAGGAAGGTGGTGCCAAGGTCCTGGAACTTCAGTGGTGCACCTGACTAGGAGAGAAACCTTGCCTCCTTTTCCTCCAGTGAGTTACAAACCTGTACTTAGCTAAGACCCCAGTAGGATAAGCTTGGCACAGATCCCCTTGGCATCATGTAGGTCTGGGGTTAGCTCAGCTGGGTTGAAATAAAGCCCTGTAGCTCTTTTTAATAATGAGAAATAGTATCTCTTACATTTTAAAGACACTGTTTCTAATGCTTAATAATAGTATATAGAAATATATCAGTCAATATGTGTGTGTGGCAGCAGACCTTTCTTAATTTTCTGCCTTGTTACAGCTCTTGCAACTCTGTTATCATTTCCACTTGCAATACAGCCATTAAGACACTTTTTAAAAAACATCTTGATCCTATACATTTAAGTTTTTCGACAGTGTTAGTTCATTTCTTTGGAAACAGCAGTAGAGTCTGTTTTTTGGAAAAAAAAAAAAAAAGTCTTACCCAGTTTTTAAAAACATTTGCAGTTGTTTTCAAATAAGCAGGTTTCTGTAGCCACATTATGGAAGTGTATGCGGGTTTTTTTGCAGTATGTTTACAAATATCTCACCATACCCAGGCAGCTGTCATTATTTTTTCTTTGGTAAATGGAAATATGGAAAAAAAATTAGAGTTATATTTAAAGCTGGAATATCTTGCATAGGAGTGGGATACAGAGACTTCTAAAATATTTGATGAGAACTAATAGGAATATGTGCTGCTTCTATGATTGCTTTGCATTAGGGCTCTGCCTTTGGAGAGGGAAAAGCGATAAATATTTAGATTAGGGCTAAGAGAACTTTTTTCTGCCCAGGGCTATTTCTGTTTTTTAAGAACTGTAGCTTGGACATCTGCAAATGCTGTCTTGTTTGCAATCAAACAGTGCATCTGAGGAAAGCTTTATTAAGAAACTATGAAGGCCAGTCTTTATAAAACACAACAAACAGTATTTTCCATTAGACTTCCCATGTTCACACTGGTTTATTTTGTTTTCAATTAAAATAAAACTGAAATCCACAATATTAGTTTAGATGAATGTTTTGTTTTGAAGTTACAAGGAAATGCGAGTAATTTTTTTCAAAGGTTGTGTGTGGCAGCAGTGGGATACAAACTCAGTGATTAAAGCTGAACAAGCTGCTTCCCTTCAGCCTTCTCTCATCTCGTGCTTTGGCCTTTGCGCACAGTTCATTAGCACTGTGAAGCCTGGTTTTATTGATGTGCAAGGTGTTAGTCTTTTTGAAAATCTGATTCTCAGGCTAAAGTCTATTGCTTCTTCTGTAGCCCAAACATTTGAGCTCACTGAGTATTGCTGCTGTTGGAGACAGGCACACAGACAGAACACACCAAGGTTTGTGTGACAACAGCTGAATTTTATTGTCGCGTGCCCCCTTTTTAGGGGCTTCAAATTTCCCATGCTTACACATCTGACTGACTCCACCCAGCTCCCTGGCTAATGATATGTCTGCATTCATGACTAGCTGGGGTCCCCGGTTTGAGTTCAAATCCAGCCTATCACTATCATATCCAGATGTCGCAGCAGGCGATGCTCAGAGTGCCACAACCTTCCTGGAAAAGCATCCTTAGAAGGACGTCCCAGAGGCACAGACACTTCTGCTGCCTGCTGAGTCACTTCAAGCTCTCCAGTGAAATCAGCTCTTCGGGGCAAGGCTGAGTGATTTCAAGCTCTCCAGTGAAATCAGCTCTTTGGGTCAAGGCTGAGTGATTTCAGGCCCTTCAGTGACATCAGCTCTTCAGGGAAAGGCTGAGTGATTTCAAACTCTTCAAGTGAAATCAGCTCTTTTGGGCGATGCTGAAGGAAGAGATGGAGCCTTTGTATGGAGTTCCGCAGGAGGCTTTATTCAGTTTCTTCCTCGGAGGAGTCCAGTGACAAAACGCCAGAGGGCCAAGGAAAACAGGGGCTTATTTAAGGAAGGCAGGGGGCAGGGTAAAACATCTGAGCCAATCAGGTGGAGGATTGAGAAATTAACCAATCAGGAAGGATCAAAAATGAACCAATCGGCTGGGGTAAAAAGGAAGAAGTAGGAAAAGAACCAATGGGGTATAACTGATTAACATATTAACCACAAAGCCTCATGGGGGAACATATTTTCCTCTCCAAAACAGCGAGAGCTGTCTGCCAGGGTTTCTCCTTTAGGGAGCTGTACTTATATACTGGCTGGGTTAAGTGCTCTCTTTCCAGGCAAATGTGTTTATATTATTGTCTGGCTTCTCTCTAGGAGAGTGTGTTTGTATTAGCACAGTCTAACAGCCTCCACACCCAGGGACTTGTTCACTTCTAATTTCTAAATAACTAGGCTGGTCAAGTTGGTGTCTGTTATGGCCAGTTTTATCTGTACAGCTACAGACCAGGTGTAGCTGTCACAAGTGAGGGTGAACAGCAGAGTGCTTGGAAAAGAGTGCAGCTTTGTCCTGGGAAGCTCCACGGCCCTCTCACACCCCTGGAGGGAGAGGGTATAGTAAGAATATGTCTAAGCAATGCTTAATGTATGTTTTCAGTGTCTCGTAGTTACCAAAACAACTGTGTACTGATCCTTTAAAGACATTAATAGGATTGATTGCACTTGTTAAGTGTGGGATTTGTCTACTTAAATGTCAGTGCACGTAGCTGAGCAAAATTTCAGCTCCTGTGGTCATAAAGGGAAACCTGTGTGATGGTAGTGGAGGCAGTCTTCTAAAAACCCTGTGTTTATACCTCACTGTAATCCCCACCCTCGCTGCACACGTGCCCTTGCCATTTTTTATTTTTCACACATAATCGGAATTATGAACTTCAGTACTTTTACAAAGTCACTGTCTGTTCTCTTTTGCAAAAATCAACGGTGTATTGTAATAGAGAAAGGGGAGCCAGGCCTAAGTTAGAGGTCATAGATTCAGAGTTAATTTAGAATTTGGCACCTGGCTCAGATATGATTGGTAAGGAGATTTTCAAAAGGCTGAAACTGTAAATTAGAAATAAATGGAAAAGGATTATGTGAATGGGAGACATCTTTGAATCTATAATGCATGTTCCAAGACTGACTTGCTCATAAAAGAGCATGTGTTTAATGTGTCATAAAAATATTTAAGTCACGTTGATCTTTGTGTAAATATTTCATTTTTAAAGTTGGATTCTGGAGTGGTTAAAAATGAACTACGTGCGCATATCTTTGCTATCATTATGAAGGATAATAAAAGGAGCACCAGGAACTGGGTCTTTTTTCCCTGTCCAGTCTCATATTCCCACAAGATTCTTTATGTTGTCTTTTGTGACCAAATAAATTTTTTTAGTCCTTTCTGTATCCTCTGTTCTGTTCTATAATATTCCTCTGAGAGATGCTATGGATCTATTATATTAGGAAACAGTTTGGAGGCAGAGTGAGCTGTTGCAAAGAAGGCACCCATGTATGAGAGTGAGAAGGTGGGTGGGTGACTGAGATGTCCAAAAGGGACACTTATCTTTGTGCTTTCAACTATTTCTGTTCCAAAGATGATCTATGTCTGTAAATAAAGCAGGATGTGTTTTAAATGTGCCCATGTTCTGCATCATTAATTTTTCCACTGTTGGAAACTAAACTGCAAGAATCTGCACATCTGCTACCACCTGGCAGCTCAAGTGGCTCAAGGAGTGACAGCAGTTATAAAAAGACCACCTCTGAAGTATTATCTGCTTTTCTTCTTGCTATTTTCCTTAAATAAATACTGTCTCTTAATTTAGCTCAAAAATAATTTAGCTCACTGTTACTGTTGGTACCATATGGAATGGCCTCTGGAGCTTTCAGAAACCATTTAGTACTGACAGAGGAAGAGGGAGGAGTGTGCCTGGAGCTGCAGTCAGTGCATCCCACTGCACAACTACCTGCTTGATGGCCCTTTTGGATATACAATGACCTGGTGTCTGAGTCTGTATTTCCCTTCTCTGGAACAGCAGGTGAACTACAAATGAACTTTGCATGTGTCACTACAGTGCATAAGCCTTAGACCCTCCCACCCCATTTATGATTGTTTTGTGCTCTTGCTCACAGGTGAAATTTGTGCTTTTAAAATCCATGGGCAAGAAATGCCCTTCGAGGCCGTTGTGCTGAACAAGACATCTGGAGAAGGTCGGCTTCGAGCAAAGGGTCCCATTGACTGTGAGCTGCAGAAGGAATACACATTCATCATCCAGGCCTATGACTGTGGATCAGGACCAGGTGGAACAAACTGGAAGAAATCTCACAAGTGGGTGAAAATGAGGAGAAATATATTTTTGCTTTGGCATATGTTTGCTCCATAGTCTATATTATTGTCAGGTAGAAAGCAAATAAAACAAAAATGAACCATTGTTACATTATTCCACCCATTTTTTCATTCCTTTTTCCTATTAGAAAATATATTCCTTTTTGTTTGTTTCACTTAAAGCTTTGGACAGGGCCTGTGTTCAAGTGGATAAATTCATCTCAGTTTTGGTTTATATTTTCCATTCTTGCTTTCATGTTGAATACATTCAGGTCATAGAAGCTGGCTTTCAATTGATATTTGCAATTTTTAAATAGGTTTTCTCTCTGCTCATCTAATTTCAAAAGGTAAGAAAAGAGGAATCATCCCCTTTTTTTAGTATATGTATGTCATAGCTGAGCAGTGTCACATTTGAACGTGTGTGACCTCAGCCTTTGTCCAGCGAGTCTCAGAGAAAGTGAAGTCCTCTGAAGAGGAGTGTATTGAAGGTCAGTAGGTGGTACTTTTTACTGTGGAGCCAATTCCCTGAATAAGCCCTAAGCTAAGCACAGTGCCTTTTTTCCCTTCAAATTTGTAAAACTAAGCTCCAGACCATTTGTCATTAAAGACGAATTTAACTCACGTAGATGTATAAGTGCTGTACAAATAGCTCATTTTGCTGAGGGCCATTATAATAAATGATTTATAGTAATCATTGTTCCTTTTGCTCATCCAGGGCACATGACAATTAATATTTTAATTAGGTCTACAATGCGTGCACAAGTTTTCAGGATGTTTAAAGAGAATACAGATTTAGGTGGAAGTCTGCAATAGCAGATAACCATCAAATTGCAGAAACAGGTTTTGCTTCACAATATCAAATTTTATTATATTCCCCCCTCTCATGTCAGTAACAATCTGGTAGAAATCCAGTTGTGGAAAAGTTTGGTCCAATCTTGACTAAATAAAATCTGGCCCACTGCCACCAGACTTTGCCTAGTAGCACACACTCAGCCATGCTGCCTTGGGTCCCAGCCTTTACTGTCGCTCTGCCATTGCTCCAGAACATCCCTTCTGTGTCTCTCTGTCACCCTGCCTATCAAACCAGTAAGCAAATACTTCCAAAGCAAGACCTTTGAGGTTTACTCACTAAATACCAAAGGCCTTGGTGGGCTATATATATGGTGTTGTAACTAATAGAAGGATTAGATGATTAGCATCAGCACAAGGTGAGAGCCTTACTTAATATGGAAGAATGTTTGTAAACTGACTGTTTTTAGATAGTGGATATGGAAGACTTCTGTGATTTTTTTTTCTTTGCTTATTTTACCCTGTAATAATATCACTGATTTTCTGCTGGGGTTCATTTTTAGAGGCAGATTTTAATGCGGAGCACCATGAAACCCTCTTCCTACAAGCCATGGCAATAGACTTTTACCTATTGCCACATAAAGATACTAAATTGGGCAAATCAAACATAAAAATTCAGAAATATCTCATTTTAATAGGGGCTTACACAGCTTTCTAGATATGTTTTGTTAGTCTTTTCAAGTGTTTTGAAAAGAAGCTCTTAGTGAGGTGTGACAATAAATTAGTTTTTCTCTTTGATATGTTTTCTGCCTGTTTTAGGGCAGTAGTCCATATCCAGGTAAAGGATGTCAATGAGTTCTCCCCAGCATTCAAGGAGAGGGTGTACAAGGCCTCAGTGACAGAAGGGAAGATCTACGACAGCATCCTGCAGGTGGAAGCCACAGACGAGGACTGCTCCCCCCAGTACAGCCAGATCTGCAACTACGAGATTGTCACCACAGATGTGCCCTTTGCCATCGACAGGAACGGTGAGTGCTGCCACAGCAGGGCTCCTGCAGGGCTCTCGGTGCCTGGGAGCATGAGCTGATCACCTGGCTGCAGAGGGAGCTCCAGAGAGAAACCCTGTTCCCACCTCTGAGAAGGGAGGAATCCTCGCACTGAGCAGTTCCATCCCTTTTGTCTGCACTGGGGCAGAACGCAATGCATAATGTCCTGTGGAAATTAAACCAGCAGATTTAGATGAGCAGCATGATTCTTGGTCACTTGGTCCATTCCCCTGATTGTCTCAGATCCTGTTTCCCTTCCAAGTGATGGCATTCCCCAAGGCAGCATGTATTCCCCAGCGCAGGGTTTAATCACTGGATTACAGCTAGTCCCATTCCCCTGAACTTCCTGAAGCAGAGGCTGATTACGCAGTATTCTGCATATGTTTATTGATTGTCAAAGCTTTTAGGATCACAAGTCCACAGACCTGCCCAGTTCTGGTGCTTCCTGAAGTGGATCCATTATTCTGCAGCACAGAAGAAAATGTGCTTTGGAGAATTAGTACCATTTCTAAAGTTTTTATTGGTTTGTTTTAGTTGTTTTTTTAAGGTAGGTATTTTATATTTTAGGGAAGATAATAAACCATACTAAGTTTTCTATATGCAGCAGTTTTTGACCTTTGTCGCCCTGTATGTCAGCTTCTTGAAACTGCAAAGAGCATGGAACTGAGTTTGGGAATGGTGGCTGAGCTGCATGAAAAGTGTGTGGAAGGTCCCTCCTCCCATTCTCTGCTTGCTTCAGACAATAAAAATTAGTTTCCCCAGAAGAAACACCCTCTGTGCATACCCAGCAGGGCTCTGATTTATCTCTCCTAGCAGAAGCATTTAATCCATGTTGTTTCTAGGGAGAGAGTACAGTTTGGAAGTTAAATCTGATTTTTGGCCAAATTGTAAATTGAAAGCATGCATGGAGCTACTGTTTTCTCTAAGCAGTCATTTTTATGTTGGGATGTTTTATAAAAACTATTAACCCTGTTCAAAAATTATTCGTCTGTATTTGTGAAGTTCTTGCACAATGCACAGATAAGCATCAGAAGACAATAACCTGTTACATCAATAAATTGTTATGACTTTGGGGAAAAATCCATCTCATTATCACACACTGGGAAGCAAATGTATGGCATAGGAAGTACAATCATGAGGAATATGTTTGTGTTTGAGTAAATGAGGGCAGCTGGTACAGCAATCCTGAGGATTCCTAAGAACCAAGAGATCTGCACAAAGGATTTTTACAGCAAGTGGGCATTTGGAAGGAGATATTTCTAAGGGAGCAATTCCTTAGAAGCTTTTCCTCTCTGTGGATTTTTTTCCAACTGAAAGAATTCCCATGTTGTCACAAAAGAAAGTCCTCCATGTCTCTGAATCCATTTTTTTCCAAGGCTCCTCGTGATTTACCTGTGTGGAGGGTGAGTACTTACAGAAATTGCAGGTTGTCTCATAATTTCCTGCACGGTTTGTGGCAGATATGAGGGACAGAGAACGCCCTGAAATTGGTGTGATACAGAGCAGTCATTTCTACTGCTCCTGCCTTTTCAGCTCATATCACACAGAGCGGCTCCCTCAGGAGTGTTCTTGTCTTTTTATAGTCAGAGACATGATTAAAAGCATGGGAAATATCAGGAGTCCTTGGTTACATCTTTGCCCTCGTGTGCCTGGGACCTGCTTTTCAGCAAAGGCAATGAGAAAATCCTTGATTTAAACGTGGCTTTAAAGCCCGCAGTGAATAATTGGTCTAAGGTTGTAATACTTGCACTTTTCTTGGTCATGAATTCAATTAATATTTTTGATCTATTTGTTCGCTAAAAGAAAAGTTCTGCCACAACCAACAGTAATTCCAGTCTAATTTGCAATTTTTGAAAATATTGGTAATTGCCTAAACCTACTGAGATTAGAGACAAAGTTAGAATAGATAATTATACTTTTATTTAGTGACAGAAATACGTTGCTTAGTTCCAACACTACTGAGAATGTCTCCCTGTCGCAGCTGATATAAACTTTTCTCTGGTGCAAATTCTTTGGAAACATGCCCAATTTTATTCCCTGTAGGGTGGTTAAAATAGATGTATGAGATGCCTGGGACTGTCTGGTAATACTGTTCTAATTAGGATTTTGTTAACAGGGTTTTTTTTAGCCATTGTGAAATACAAATCTAGGTTCTTGTGTCTTCTGCAGGTTATGATTTTTTATGCTTTTCAGTCACCTACATGTGGAGCTTTATTGCCTAGAAGGAGGATAACGATAAAATCAAATCTAAATATTGCAGGGGCCCCAAAAGATGGAGGTGGGGGCTGCATTGTGGGGAAAACATGCCATTTTCTGCCCCAGATGGTTGATTTTTTCATGACCAACATATGAAACTAACCCCAAACACATCTGTAAAAAGATGAAGCTATTCAATGAGCTGCTTTTCTTTTGGCAGGTCATGGTCTTGTTAGGTAAAACTTATTTCTTGTCCCTAGATCCATGCATGGAGCATTATTTGGCCTTGAAAACTTACATTACACATTGGAGAAGGTTTGCAGAGAGGCAGAGAGAGCCCTGCAGCTTTGTTGGTGCACAGGCTGCTTCATCCCCACTCCATGGGAGGCAGGAGTGGGTGGGCACAGGAAGCAGCTTCAGCTTGGGAGTATTTCCTACAGGTCCTTGCAACTTAAGCACTTTGGGAAGGTAATATAAAACTTCCCGCTGAGTTTGGGAACTCTGGCCCTTGGTATCTGATTTCCTTGTGGATAAAATTACTTTGTGTTCTGAAACTATAGCACTAATAAAATTCAGTCTTGTATATGATGAGCCTAACTTGGAGGGTAATGAACTCTGAGTCATAAAATACAGTCATGTAAAGGCAGAGGACAAATTTATGCTTTGCTGTGCAAAGAACTGTGATTAAAGATATAAGGCATAATATGTTTTAAAGTAGTATTGCATGTAGATTAGTCTCATTTTCTCCTAAGCAAAGAATCCAGATAAAGTTGGTTACTGCAGCAATATTGTGCAGGCTTTTTACAGGTGACAGAAAATTAAACCACAATGCACAGATCTGTCAGAATGCCAGCAGAGCCCATTTCTATTCACACATCTTGTGCCTTATTTGTCAGGGATTACGGTCAGATGATCTGGGAACTCAGATTTAGGTACAAATTCTGTCACGGCTCTGACCTGGTCTCACCTCAAAAATGGGGATGACTCTCATTTTCCAGCCAGCTCTGGGGAGCACTTCACAAGTGCATGTTCAGACTGTTCCATGTGGGGATGAGACAGGGACCTGTCCAGTCAGTACAGGTTTTATCAAGTTACAAATGCCTGACAGGACAGGACCTCACAAGATCCCTCTTTACAGCACCCAGAGCTGCAGTAGGAGCTGTGCAAACTTCACATTGCAAGAAAATGAAAGCCAAACTTCATGGCTGAGCATCAGCATTTGATATTTATATATTTATTAAATGACAGGTTATTTCCATTATCATTTAGTAACTGTGGAATTTAGGAGGGAATTGCCATACTAAATCAGTCAAGTCTTTCTTCTTTCTCATGATTGCTCCAGAGTAAGGTAGAAGAGCCTTAAAAGAGGGATGGCTATATCCATCTATCCCTAAAACTGACCTTGAAGAAACAGAGGTGTGAGTGTCCTCAGGAAGGACTTATTATATTCCTGTAGTCACTGATCTGCTTTTGTTGTTTGAAAATTGGTTATAGCTCTGGGTATTACCAGGAAAAGGCAGGTATTTAGGAAGACCAAAAAAAAAAAAAATAGTATGGCCTAATTTTAAATTGTGTAGAAACGTACTTACTTCTGCAATTAAAATTTTATCTTTTTAATGTTATTAATTACTTTTTTGTCTGTGGGTGAGGTGTAAACAGAAACTTTTAGACTGTCATCTCTAAAACTTTAATTACTCTGTGTTTATAGTGCTTCCCTTCTTTGTCTACTTTTTAATTGTATTGATCTAATTATAAAATCCCAAAGGATCATAAAGCATCAGAGGTAAGAGAAAAAAGTTATTAGGAAATCAATAAACTATTAGGTAGCATCTGCAAGTCATCCAAATAACCTTTCAGAAAAACACCTAAGAGTCAGAATCTTTGTCATACAAATCTGAAATGGCCATAATGAAATACAGATCTTGGAAGATAGATTTGATGAAGTGTAAATATGTTGTAATGATATAGAAATCTTGTAGGACAGTTGATGTGGCACACAAATTCTAGTAATCCGCTAATGAAAATTTGGACAATTTTGGTTTCTTGAGAATTACTTTGCTGATCACAGACTAAAATAATACCACGAGAACCAAAAAGGGAAATATAAAAATGCATGTAAGAAATAATATAATGCAGAAAGGACAGAAGAACTGAGCAGATGTAACATCAGTAATTAAGTGTATAGAGTGGCAGTTTTTCATTAAATCCTCTTAGGTAGCCGCTAACCAGGCAACTCAAGGTAGTAAAATGGGTGATTAGATTGTTTACTCAATCACTAGCTCAAAACCCAAAGAAGTTGGTGTCATTGTTACAGCTCTTGTGGGGAGGAAAGAGCTGTGTTCATGGCAGGCCTGAAAATGCCTGGCAAGCTGATGTATCCCGGAGACAGAACCCCAGAGCCTGCAAGACACTGCCCTGTTTCCAAATTAGCCTTCAGCACCTTGTTCCATTTCTCTCAAGACATAAAAATATGAGAAGGGCTTGTCCTCCTCTGTGCCCTGCTCACAAAGGGAGAGAGACTCAGCAGTAAATGGGGTATTGGGCCTGGCTTGTGACTGCAGGTGCAAGGGTCTATTTAAGCTCCAGGTTTTGAACCTGAAGGTGGTGATAAATGCAAACAGCAGCCTTTCTTCAGGCCTGACCTGGAAAGTTTTGCATCCATTTCAATTAAACTCCTAAAGTTGGCTTTAATGTTGTAGTACTAGTAGTAGAAAGAAAAGTGGTGGGCTCTGACAAGATAAGGAGTGTGCATCAGAGAGACACCTGCTAAAAGTCTTGTCAAATTAATGGAGCTTTGGTGAAAGACTTCTTTTAAGAAGCTGCATTTGTCTGCTTTCTCCTGTCTCTCATTCAAGTGAAAAGAAAAATGAGAGTGAAACCCAAATTCCCAAACCAAACCTAACGTTTTGTGCCTAACAAAAGAGACTTTGGCCAGCACGTGTGGGGATCAGTTCACTGCATCTGACTAAATCCCAGGATACAGGGGCAGCCCATTTCAAATTTAGCACAAACAACTGAATTTTGCTGATCCTTGCTTGCAAGCAGTTGCTACGTGTACCACTGCTACAGAATAAATTTGTTCCTTGAATTCTAGAACAAAAATCCCCATTCAAAGAGATGGTAAAACAAACAGCCCTGAGCAAAAGCACAAAATGAATTAAACAGGATGAAGTTTCAACCTGTGCAAAAAGTAAATTTCAGTGGAAATGGACAGAATTTAAATACTGAACTTATTAATAGAAAACCCATGCATTTTGAATGGTGCTCTCCCAGTCCTCCAGGAACTATTCAGGGAAAGATCTTTCACTTTCCTTCTGAAGTTTCTGATGTCTTTGTTCCCAAAGCAGGTAACTTGTCACCTTTATTTGTGTGTCAGGTTCAGCAGATAAACCCTGCTGTTGCTGGGTTTTATTTTTCCATGTGATATCTCTCTGCTGCCCTATCAAATACTGCTAAGCACTGTAATGTAGGAGGTAATTCTGGGGCTTTCCCTATTTTTAAAATGTCTCTCACCTTCAGGGTAATAGCTTTAGGGAAAACAGGAAGATACTTGGGTTCAGTAGTGGATCTCAGGAGCGTGGCTGTTAAAAGCCATGTATTGTGGCACATGTGGAAAAGGAGGGTGCACCTATGCATAGCTCACAAGTCAAGATGTAACTGCTAATTACTTTCCCCATCTTATTTTAGAAAGTGTTGTTGAGCAGATGTTTTCTGATAGTGCCATGCCCACATGATATC
>VZUA01097000.1:3355-21492 GCA_013401035.1 Horornis vulcanius | reverse complement strand
TAGCAGAAAAATTCTAGAGTGTTTCCCTGATATATTTCTTTTAGCATGGATTAGCAGTAGAGATGATTCCTGAAGAAAGCTTGTTAGAGGGAGCAAGTATTGCTGTCATTCCAGTGACTGCTGCTTCTGAAACCTTATCCTGTGCTCATGTGGGAGTGTGTTAGGTGATGTTTGTTACTCATCCTTGAAGCTCTGTGAGAAAGTTAAGACCTGAGTAAGCTTTTGATGTTTGCTCCCAAGTGTACATTTGAAAAACATGATTATTCCTTTTGCTCCAAATGAGCCAATCCACTGCAATTGTATCTTGGTTTTGGGGGGAAAAAAAATCCAAAACCTGCAGGTGATGGGACCGTTGTTTTCAGTGCCCCTCCAGAGGCAGATTGTGACACCTTTTATTTCTGTCTGGGGCAGTACTTTCTGAAAGTGAGACCTGGTCTTTAAATGGCACTGTTTGAGCATCCCAGATTAATTGTAATGCCTGAGAAACAGAATTTTAGAGCCCTTCTTATTCATCAATTTTTCTACTCGCTGTTAACAAGTGGGGGTGTGCTTTTCTTAACTCTTGTTAAGTGATCTTTACTTTTGTTTTTACCAGGCTCCATGAGGCTCGCTCAGGAGATATTTGCAATGCCTGTGTTCTTCTGGTGAAAAGATGGAAAAAATTGCCAGCAGGATCCAAAAAAAACTGGAATCACGTTAGTAATTTATTTCTCTTCCACCCCAAAACCAACCCTTTATAGAGAGAGGAGGTGCTGGCAGGGATTTGGGGTTTGCTCTTTGACCCACACTCTCCCTTCCTACCCTCAGCATCTCTAAATCCTCCCTGGAGTATTTACTATTATGTGGCTCCTACCTGCTTATGTGCAAATGGTGATTATGCAAGCCTGAGATGCAGTCACAGACTGACTTACCTTGTAATTCCTTGTTTTCACAAGCTCATAACTTTGTCCAAAAGACTCTTATGACATTCAAAAAAGAAAAAAAAAAAAGTAAAAAAAACCCAAAACAAAAAAAAACAACCCCAAACCTTTCAGGTTTGGCCTTAATCCAAAACTGGTTCCTTTTTTTTTTTTTCCCAAGCAAAGTGACTTCCTCAAGCAACACATAAATCAATCTTATTTAATCAGATAATTACAATGACTAATATCTTGCAGCTATTTTCACTCATATATTCTGTTTTGATACGTCTAATTCAGTTCAGGCCTAGGGCTGGGAGGATGATCAGGATTCCTTCTGTATATAATAATCTTTATCCAGGATGCTTTGATAGTAATGGGAGCCAGAACTATGGTTATTACTACCACCAGCTTTACTCAAAAGTTAAATTTATGATTTAAAAACAAAACAAAACAAAAAAAAAACAAAACAAAAAACAAAACAAAAAAAAACCCACAAACCAAAAACAAGCTCTAGGGCAAATGCTTGGCAGACACTCTTAACTGGACCTGTATTAGTTAAACAATTATTTGGTTCTAAACTGAATATGACAAAAATGGGAAGATTTAGCCAGATTTAAATGAAACATAAGAGTGTCAGTGCACAGAACTGCCTTGGATTAACTAAGGGGGTTTTGAACACCCTTCAGCTAAGTCAGTACCTGTGTCTTGACTGGGGCAATATCTGGGCATGATGCACAAATACTCAGACATGCATTTTCTCTGTTCTAGGTGGTAGATGCCAGGGCTGGACCCAGCCTTAAAACAACATTGAAACCAAAGAAAATGAAAACTCTGTCTGGAAGCAGAATAAAGAGCAATCAAATCAGCAAACTGCAAAAGGAATTCAAGCGGCACAGTAAGTGGATCCAAAGAGATTTTGGCGATAAACTTCAGCCTCCCCTGACACAGCTCACTGTTAACTGGCCAAGCTGAATCACCCTCTAGATTTGGTTGTGCACTCACACGTTTGGGCTCTCCCTGTTTTCACAATCTCTCATCCTCTGAGAGCTTGGGGAGCATGTGGAGTGAGAAGGAAGAGCTGGTGTGCAGGGAGGGCTTCAAGACGGAGGTAAGGAAGTGGCAAGGGGGCGTGTAGGAATAGGGTAAAAAGCTAGCCTGTCATTTCTTCTAAGNAGAATAATTAACAAGAAAGCTATTAACCAATTACAGTTGCCCTCGAGGTTTGTAAAAACTGTATAAAAGACAGCGTGCAGCCATAATAAAGAGCCTTCTGAAGACTTTACTGTGTCACTCTGTTCGTCTGCTCTAACAACGACAGGGGTGTGGGGAGTCTGGCTTCAAAGTGCAGGCAGTTGTAGCTTATGTCCCACATTTAAATGACTTATCCCTAGAAAGAACATCTTGGGCAAAGATCTCATTGAACCTGAAGCTGGAAGAGGCTTCTCCCTGCTTTCAGTAATGTTCTATGGCCATTTTCAGCTCTCTTTTCCCAAAAAAACATTGCAGTCTTTTTCTTCCATACATACTTTTTAACACAGATTTACACCCCTCCCTGAAATTCCTACCATGTTTCCTTATACCTCCCTCTGCCAGTCTCAATGATTTCTTTCCAGTAGTACATGGACTCTCCAAACAGATTTGGCTTTCCAACAAAACCATCTGCCAGTTATGCTCTAAATGTGTCGCTGAAGGCTTTTCTTCTAAGGCAAACCTTCCAGCTTCTTAACTGTTGCTGACTTGGTGTCTCTCTCTCTTTCAATTATCCTACCTAGTCAGAAGGAAAAGTCTCCAAAGAATCAGCAAAGGCCCTGACCCAAGGAGCTTTTATCTCCTCATTCAAGGAACTGTAGTTAATCTGATTGTTACTGTAGCTGCTAGAGATGACAGCTGAGAGGCAGGAGCGTAGACACTGTTACGGTGTGTGTCTGCACTGAGTCTGTAGTTCCTAGTCTTGGTCCAGCAAAAGATCAACACCACCTAAGACATAATGATAAAATATATATTGGGAAGAGCTTTGCAGCACTTTACTTAAAAGGGTGAGAAAGAAAATACACAATGAGAGAGAAAGTCTGGAGCATAGATTTCCACTATCTTGAGGGATCTTCCAGTGATTTCAGAGCATGGCCTGTGTGGGCTATGTTTAAGAGCCAGAAACTGAAGCCTGATCCTGAATGTCTTTCCAATCTCTCATGTACAAGGACTCCCTCCACTTCTGAAGTCTGTTTCACAAATCTTGACACCCTCTATATTGAAACAGGCAGGAGCAAGTGAAAGAAATGGGTTGTCATTGTTAGGTTTTTCTTGTTAATTAAAACACATCTGGGCCTCTGTTCCCAATACACAGGTCAGGAGGAGGGTAAGTCGTTGGATGCACGTCCTGATCCTTGCATTTCTTCTTTGCCCTGCAGATTCTGATGCCCACAGCACGACTTCGAGTGCCTCCCCAGCTCAGTCTCCCTGTTACAGTAACCAGTCGGACGATGGCTCTGACACAGAGCTGAGTGCTGGGGCCAGCAGAACACCAGTGTTCTCCTTCCTAGATCTCACATACTGGAAAAGGTAAAGAGCAACTGAACGTGCCCTCTGTGCAGGCAGCAAGCTCGCTTTGCATACATGCTGCTTGATTCTGCCTCTTCATCTTTATTTGGTATAAGGATGTTATTTAAGTCACAGGGCATTATACAACACCTGTCTGTCCATGCTTGGAAAGAAATGCCTTGTATTTAAGACATTTTCCCCTATCTCCATGCAGTTCCCTAAACACTAAAACAGTTGCTGGGAAATATTTTTGCTGGTTTTGGGAATAGCAGATTAGATTCCTGTCTGTCATTATCTCTTCTTAAAACTATGCCCTGTAGATATGTGTTGCTACATACAAGAGTGCTTTCAGCTTGCCAGCAAAACATAGCATTTGATTTGGTTGACCTGTTATGGTAGTCATTTGGAAAAAAAAATAAAATCCTGGAGTGGGAGGAAAACCACAACGTTTTCTGGGAGCTGATGAGCTTGTTATCTTTTATTGCATGTTGTGACACAGTAATCCCTTGTTTAGCTAATTGCTCAATTGAAATTGTTGTGACTTTGCTGCCTCCTCTCAAATAATGTTTGCAAGTGCATTGTAGCCAAGGTTGGCTCAGCCCAGATGGTTGTGTCTAAAAGTTCTCTGGGGAAGCAAAGTGGGAGACTTGGTTTTGTACAGACATGTTTGGGTTTTTTCTCGTTTTTTTTCATTTGGTTGGTTGGGGTTTTTTGGGGTTTTTTTTTTCCCCCAAAGACCTGTTGTGGATTTTGACAGAGACTTTTTTTCTGTTTGTGAGCAGTCTTTTTGCCCCTGTCCTCTAGGCTAGAGGCTCAGTGAAGTAGTGTCTGGGGTCAGACTTACTTTTTGCATGTTTGTGAATCCTAAACAGACAAAGTATCTATTTCCCTGCCATTTCTTCCAGGCAAAAGGTCTGCTGTGGAATTATTTACAAAGGGCGCTTTGGAGAAGTCCTCATAGACACTCATCTCTTCAAACCTTGTTGTAGCAATAAAAAGTCTGCCACTGAAAAGCCAGAACAAGAAGGACCCCAATCTCCAGCAATCTCCACCCAAGAGGAGTGGTGACTTCCTTGGATAGCTACAGAAGGTTATACAGATCCTCTTATTCTCTGGAAAAATACTAGAAAAGTGACTGTTCACTTTGGACACCTGCTATGCTGCCAAAAGACTATTCCCTAGAACTGTTTTGGGTTTTACTGCTACAATTCCACAAACTCTGAAGCCAGTTTGTATCCTTTCAGAAAGACTGTACATAATATTTAAGATGCTATGGAACACTTGGCAAAGCTGAATGCTGCTGCAAGGTTGTCTAATTTTCCCCCACACTCACTTCTCAAGTGAATATGAGGATGGGGTTTGTATATTAAAGTATATGTAGTTCATGTTTCTGTATTGAAAGAAGCAGTGGTTGTAAGGCTTTTGTTCTTTTTTTTCTTTCTTTAAAAGTTGTTTGGCAAACTTCCTAAATTCCCAAGAAAATATTTCATTCTTAGACAAGTATGAAATGAACTAATGAATGAAGATTAACTAATACATAGAAATGTTACAAATCACCTCTCTAGTTATATAAATATATAAATTTAAAGGCGTGGCGATTTCACCCTATACTACTGACATAAAAAGACAAATATTTCATCTCTCCCATGTGACACAGACTGGTAATCTGCAGACATCTCTACTTCAAGTGGTAGCTATCTGAGAAGGCCTCCAGCATAAAAGTGCTCTTGAGAAGGGGTGGGAGAGCTCTCCACCTTGGCTGAGGGTTAAGATTTACCTAAGAACTGAACATAGCAAAATGGGAGGTTACTTTGTTTTGAGCCAGCAGCAGGCACCTTGGGCTTGGTGTAGTAACCCCTGGTGGTTAGAGATGGACCAAGAAACATCTTGATGCCCAATTCAGGTGTAGATGACAGCCAAAACTGAGTAACTGCTCTCTGTTGGCCCAGTGCAGCTGAAATGTGACCACAAACAAGACTGCTCCTGGTTTTGGACCTGAGAAAGAACCAAACCCCTTGCTAAGCAAATCAGGCTCTGGTCCAGGGACATAATCTGGTTGCAGCCTGGGGTCTGGATTCACAATAACTGTTTTGAAACCCTTCCCCTGCAGTGCTTCTCTGTGTTTGGGTTTTGTTGGGTTTTTTTTTTCTTTTTTTTTTTGGTTTTTTTTTTTCTCCCATTTGTTTGTTTAAGCAACTGCCAGATCAACGCTTTTGTGAATACTGAATCTGAAAAGTTCTGCTAAGAATGGTGCTGTGCTGAATCAAGGCAGCAGCTCTGTTTGCATATGTGATCAAAAGATAATACTTTCTACACAGATTCCCAGACAAGCTCATGTGCAAATGGTTGTGACACTCCTTCAAACTGCTTTGCCTGTAGGGTGGAAGCAGCTTCCTGGAAGATTGTGCTGCAGTTTTAGCTCCCAGTTGCTTCATATTCCTTTTATGAAGGTTTAACTTGTGTGAGTTGGGAATTCTGCTTTTTGTTTGTTTGGGGTTTTTTCCTGGTTTTAGCGGGAGGGAGGTTTTGATTTTTTTTTTTTTTTAACTCTTTTGGGATATCCAACAATGGATTCCTTATGGTGTGATTCTTGGGGTGTCCTGTGTAGGGCCTTCAACTCAGTGTATTCTATAATTCTAACCTTTGCTTTTTTTGTGAGAGTCATTGGCATAATACTGTGGTGGGTAGGGTTTAGGACTGGATTTCCATGTTGTCTGAATTCCTGAAATGGGAATACTTAGTAAATGAAAATATAGATAGGGAAAGATATGCATTTTTAAGAGGAGCCTCTACCCTCAAAGCTTTTTTTTTTCTTTCTTTTTTCCTCTCCTGTTGGGTCAGCCAACCTCTGGAGAGAAAGAAAATCAGGGGAAACAGGGCTTTGACTTATCACAGCCTTACAGCTTAGAGCTTTCCTTGGACTCATTTTGCTTTTCCTAAGCTCTGAGGTTCTTAAGGGAGTACAAAGCTGCTTACCTTGCTTTTATTCTCAACCAAATAGAATCATTCAGGTTGGAAAAGACCTAAGCCCATTGAGTCCAGTCATAGATATAATGGATACTTGATTGTATAAAGGCATAACTAGGTTGGTCATGTCTAATAAGGGCTTGAGCAAGAGTCCTCGCTGTGTTTGCAGACACCTATTTCATGTGAATTTGTGTTTTCAGCATCAGTAATTCTGTACACCTAAGAAGGCTGCAGTGTTGGTGGTAGGATGTGCTCTGATACGGATCATCTCTTCTGTATTTATTTATTTATTGCTAGATTTCAACCACCAACTGCTTCCCCTACTCCCTCCCACCTCTTCCATTCCTGGTAGTAATGCAAAATGAGTAGTCATGCACTTTGTATTAATGTATTAGAAATCTATGGAACCTGTTTTGTACTTTTATACTGTTCAGACACTTGTAATCCAAACTTTGTTTTTACTAGGGTAATGAATAAATTTAGACTTATTTAGAAAATAAACAACTTCTCCTGTGTTTATTTCAGCTCTGTTCTTCTGTTAATTAGATTTAGTGTTGGACCCAGCCCATGAACCCATGTTTCTATTTGAACTAGACCAAGCAATCTTTTTTAAGGGGGGGAGGGAGATAATTCCCTTCCTATTTAATTTGGAAAGACAAGTAGAACAAGGGAAGGAGGTGGTGTTTGTTATGACAGACAGCTGTCTCAGGGCAGAATCACAGAGCTTTCCCCCGGCACTGCATGTGTGTCAGGCATTCCTTTACTGGGAATGGGTGGTGCTGGCATTCCTTGCTCCCAGGGGGCTTGCTCTCTCTCTGTAGCTCACCAGCATTCATCAGAGGCCAGCACTGGAGGGTTGGTGCTGACAGCATTTGGAAACATCTCTTTCCAGATCCAGAGGAGTCGGTGGAAGAGACTCATGCTCCTCTGCTGAAGCTGGAGCCTGCTGTGTTCCTTCCCACGGCAGGCACAGGCAGCTGGATGAACTCCAGCAGACTGGTGGGAGCAAGGTCTCTGGTAGGAGTTGTCAGTGAGTGAGTTTAGAAGATAATGGGAAAACATTGCAACCTTAAGCTCGATGGCTTGTTGCAAGAGGCTGTTTTGGACTTCAGTGGAGATGCTGATTTATTCCTGCTGATGTTTTCTGGCTGTTTTCTTCCAAAGTGAGCATGATGATATTCAGAGATACATATAGAAATCATTTCAGAAAGCTCTGCTTAGACTGCCACATTGTAGTACAATAGCATCTGGTTTTGATGTATTTCCATTATCTGCTGTAGATGTCTAAACATACCTTGGGCATAATTCAGTTCACCTAAAATGTAAAGTCACTAAGAGAAGCAGATGCACCAAATGTGGTTTAAAGCAGGTAACCTGCTGTGTAACCTATTTGAAACTTTCCACCTGTTTCAAACAATTAGTTCCTTTTCTCTCTCTTAGGCTGCTGCTGCACACCTGTGACTATAGCTGCTGTCAGGACAACCTCTGGGTGCTGAGGACACCTGTGTTGATGGATAAGAGGGCTTTGTGGGGCAGAAAACCTTACAGGGGTATAGCTGTGGAGGAGGAGGGTCCTCTGGGAGCATTGGGGAGGCATCTTCAGAGCAATGGGAAAGAAAATCTGGAAGCAAAATCCTGGGTGTAAAGCCCTCCTGTGCTTCACCTGGATCAGCTGTCACAATGACGAGCGTGGCATCTGCTAAAACACTTCACAGTGCACATATTATAAAGGTGCTTTACAGAGGATTGTATTGAAAGGTGAGAAAAAACATGGCATGGGACAAGAAGATACTTTGTTGGAGGTCACCAGTGGACAGGGAGCAGATCCTTGATTTCCAAAGCCTGAGCTGGGTATCCAGTGCTGCTGCTGAAGCATGCAATGGCAAATTCTGTTTGCTTTTGTGTGGTGCTGCATGAAGAGTAATTTTATTCTCATTTGTAAAATTTTGAAGTCTCTGTGACTTCTACAACACTGAACCTGAGCCATGGTTTCTGAGCAGATGACTGGGTCCCATCCAGTCCCAGTGACGAAAAAGTTACAGCTCTCCTGAAGTCATATAAAAACTTCATTTCAATATAATGTAAGAAAAAGAGAAACTCCTCCTAAATGGTTCTTGTATCACTTAATGTAATTTTTTATGTTGTCCAGATCAGGGGTAAGTATTGTGCAGACCTGGTCCCACAGTTGTCAACATCAGAGACTCAACTAACTCCTTTTTGGCTTTAGTTTTCTGTCTCTTTCTCCTGGACATCTGTCCATGAGGAGGAAACAGTGCATGTTTCCAGCTTCTGTCCAGCTCCCCTTTCTCAGACACTGGAAGTGACACCAGGGAGATGCTGTTGGCTTCCTCCATATTTACAGTCTACAGTAAAGCAACACAAAACCAGTGCTCCTTTTCAGAATAACTTTATGTAGGGTTTGTAAAGCTCATAAGAAGCTGTTTGGCCATGACCCAGCCTTTTCAGGAAGCCCATTTTGCTCTTTGGTGGCATTTCTATCGGAAATTCCATGTTTGTGTTGACCAGCAGCAGCTTTGAACTCCATTAATGGAGAACAGGTAAGTTAATAGTTATGTGCCTATAGAGAAGTTACACATTCTGGGAGAAAAGAAAGGTACACAGAACCATTGTGTACTCCGAGTCCTGAATGTACTTGAAATGGATGTGAACACTAACATTTCACACCATTTATAATCATGAATTTAGGTTTAGTATATCTTATTTGTTAATGAGACTTATTTGGAGAATACCTTCTACTGTATCTGAAAGAGAGGTTATCACTGCGGGAGTGTGGGACATCTCATTGCCATCGTCTGGCCCAGCAGAAGAGTGACTGGAAAGGGACAGACTGCCCAGGCGTCGCTAACCCTCAGATCTGGGCATGGGAAGGGACAGGATCCTGCTCAGCCCTTGCCCTCGCTGTTGAAGTCTCGTCACCACAGACACGGTTTCATGCCCCAGCTGCGAACTTGGCCCCGCCTCCCTGCAGAAGCCAGAGGATGGGAGAGCGCTAGAAATGGGCTGGGAAACATGCTGTACGTGAGACTTCTCGGAAAGGAATGGGGGAATCGGGCACTTTGAGGGCTTCAGCGAAGAGTGGCACGATGGCTCTTACTGGCGACCTCTCCAGCACGGCCTGACAATACCAGGGACAGCACGGACGTTTATGAGGAGGTTGGAAAGCCTCAGTCCCCGACGGCCCCTCGGGAGCCATGAACGGGGGCGCGGCCCCGCCGCTCCCGGCGGCCGCCAGGCGGCGGTGACCCGGCCCGGTCTGCGCCACAGGGACAGAGCCCGGTCCCGGCCGCAGGAACAGCATCCCCGGCATGCCCGGCTGCAGTCCCAGCCTCCGGGGCAATCTCGGCTGCAGTCCCACTGCTCCTCTCCCGGCTGCAGTCCCGGCGCAGCCTCGGGATCGAGCTGTGTGAGTCGCCGTGGCTCAGGCATCGCCGGCAGCGCTGCGACTGCAGCGGCACGGCCGGCCCCC
This sequence comes from Horornis vulcanius, assembly GCA_013401035.1. NCBI lineage: Eukaryota > Metazoa > Chordata > Aves > Passeriformes > Scotocercidae > Horornis > Horornis vulcanius. Next base: position 11,601 of record VZUA01097000.1, on the reverse strand, counting down.
GCTCTCCAGCCACAAAAACCGAGCGCAGACCTCATTGCCACCCTTCCTTGCTCACAGGCGCAGGAAACTGGGGCTTTAATTGTTTTAATTTCATCTCGGCAAAAAGTCATAGGACACAGGGGGGGAAAAAAAAAGTAAGAGAGAAAAAAACAGAAAAAGTTTTTACCTGGGTAAACACAAATAATACCAGAAGTGGTGGTCATGGTTGCCAGCCTCAGTAAATTAGTGTCATATTGTCTCATCCAAGCCAGCTGGCACCAGATTTGGCCCAGTAAAAGTAGTTGGTGACTATAAGAGAGGTGCAAAGGAGCTGCTGCCAGCGAGATCTTGTAGCAGGAAAAGCAGCTGAGTGGATGATGCACACGTCTGTCGGCTCTCATTGCTACTGGAGCACTGTGTGATGATGTGAGAGCCACACCTACACTCACGGTGAGCCTGGCCCAGGTGCTGCTGCTCTGAGGATGTGTCTGCTCTGCAAGGTTGTGAGAGCAGCTCTCCACTTGGCCTTCCTCCATAGCAAAGCAGGGCACAGGCCCAGCAACGCTGCAGGCTGGGACACATGGCAGGCAATTTTCTTAGAAGCTGGGCTAGAGATACTTCCCTGCTGCCAGGTCTGTTCCCAGGAATTTTAACTATGGAACAGCATGATGCCCTGGTGACTGGCAGTGCTGCACCTCGTACATGTTTCACTCTCTGACATCTAGGAAGTAACTGCCTCCTGATGGCTCTGCCTGGTCAAGGAGCTGGATCCTGGGTGTTTGCCTCCAAGTGATGACCTCTGAGCTCCCCTTTTGCCTGAAACAAGATGATCAAGGACTGTGACCTCTTCCCCACCACCTGTGAGAGAAGGAGATCCTACTACAGTCTTCAACTCTGCTTTGGGAGAGCACATATCAGGTCACAGGGCTTTGCTGTTACATTGTGAGGCTCTACATTGCCCCATAGCTGCTGGTTTGCCTTCTGTGATATTTATCTTCAAGAAATGGAAGTGTAGGACATGCAGGAGGCACACACGGCATCTATAACTTGCAGAGCACACTAAGTATCAAGGGCCAAGTCCTGCTCAAAGATGCAGGCCACTGCAATTGAGTCAAAAGGCTCTGTTCTTACATCTGAGAACAGGTGCAAATTAAATGGCTGTGAAATTTACATCTGATTCCCAGACACTACGTAAACAGAATCAACAACTTCTGTTCCACTCCAACGAGATTTCACATTCATGTGCTCCTGCTGCTCATTAACGTTGCCTTAATTAGGCCATGGCATTCCACAGCAGTCTGGTCCTGCAGCAGAGTTCTGATCTCGTGGCAGGAGGCCTTCCACCTGCTTGAGAAACCTCACTAAGTAATTGGGAAAATGCAGTGGATTGAACCCAGGTGAAGCCTAACAGGTCAGTCACTAATTGCACCTCACAAGGATTGCTTTCATGGCAAGGACACCTTGTGAGGAATTGGAGGGCAAACCACAGCCTTTACAGAACCCTTTACAGAAAGGCTGTAACAGTGGCACAGGGAGAGTTTCTGAGGACCTAAACAGATCTGTGTAAAGTATTAACAGTGAATGCAGCCTTTTTATGTCTGATTTACCAAAATGCCCATGGTCCAATCCTTTCACAGTATCACAGAATCACTACGTTGGAAGAGACCTTCAAGATCATCAAGTCCAACTCATGCCCTAACACCTCAACTAAACCATGGCACCAAGTTCCAGATCCAGTCTTTTTTTAAACACATCCAGGGATGGTGACTCCAACACCTCCCTGGGCAGACAATTCTCTGGGGCTCAGGGGACTCTGTACCAAAGAACCCTGCTGGGGGCCTTGGGAGGAATAGCAGTGCTGGGCAGGATGGCTGCAATGCCATGTGTGACAGGGTGCACCTGCAGAGAGATGCTCTGTGTGTGCACAAATTAATGTGCCTGGGGCACAGCTGTGGCATGTGTGCCCTGGTGCCAAACAGCCAGTCCATGGGCTCCTGCTGAGACAGCCATAGGGACAGAAATTCCAGGCGAGAACACAAGATAGGCATTGTTCTTGAAGCTGCTGTGGTATAGAGACTACTGCAGTCATCTTATTTTATGTCCTGAAGGGGCATCAGATTTATTGTCCCCTTTTATGTCTCACTGAAATAAAGCAGGAAAATAGGAACCAGTTTAATCTTTTTCTTCCTTTTTTCCTTTCCTTTCTTTCCTTCTTCTCTTTCTTTCTTTCCTCTTCTAAAATTACAGAGCTTCTAGAAATTTCAAAATAGTAATGAACAAAGCTCAAAGTACCCTAGAAGGAAAAACTGAGTAAAACCTAGCCATGTTGTATACTAACTCTCCTAAGTAACGTCACCTGCTTAATCTGATCCTGCTCCCTGTTTTCCCCCTTTCTCTCAGCTTTGTCTCTTTTCATGTTTCTGTCATTTTTGTCTAGTCTGTTGGACACACTTTTGAAGTCTGAGTGGTAACTAATCATCCTGGGGTTGCTGCTGACTCTGCACCATTAGGGGTAGACAGCAGTCCTGGCACAAGCTGAATGTTTGAGACAAAGATCACATAGAAAATGGGAACAGAGTATCCACATGAATTTCATAGGAAGACTAAGCAAACATCCCTCTTGAAAAGAAACAGAAAAGAGTAAGTTTTCTAAATTAAGGAAAATATGAACTTGCAAATGTAAACAGTAGTATAAATGCATGCTCCTATTGCAGGTGAGAAAAGTGCCTTTTAGGAAGGGTCTGAGAGAACATGGAAGGAAGATACGTGGGAATATTGAACAGGGGGAGAGCAGAGAAGTGTCAGGACCCGAGAAGCTTTTCAGTAGTGTTCACACACAGAAACCATCTCTCGTGCTTCTGGAAGGCTCCTGTCAGCAGCCAGGAGTGGGATCTTGCCCTCGCCTGCGTTCGCAGCTTTCATGGGAGACAGGCGTTTGCTGGGCAGGCACTTTCCCCGCCGGGCAAGCGAGCGCAGAGCGCAGCCCCTCTGCAGCACCTCGGCTGGTTTACACAAGCTAACCCTGGGCTATTGTCTGTGCCGCCGTGAATAGCGCTCTGTGCGGCGGGACCCGGCGCCCAGGCTGCCGTGGGGAGCTGCGGAGCTGCAGATGGAGCCCGGGGACAGCCAGGGGCTCCGGGCGGGGCGCGGATCCGCCGCAGGGGCAGCGGGGGACGGCTGACTTCCCACGCGTCCCGCCTTGAGCGAAATCTCCAACCACGGGGGCCTGCGGACGCCCCTCACACCCAATCTCACCCGTAGGCTAAACGGAAAGGAAGATAAAACTAAATAGGACTGTTTCAATATCCATGCAGGAAAGTGTAATGCAGAGCTTTGTAGGCTTTGAGGGGCTAGGGAGAAGTTATGAAGGTGAAATTTTGTGCCGTGTGGTTTGGAAGGTGATTCTGGTGCTGGGATACATAGTGAGATTTGATTTTGATTTTCTAACACAAAAATCCCAGGCAAGTCATGCCTCCTCCTTTCACATTAGTGCTTTACTATTTCATGCATCTCTTGAATTAGGTTAAAAGCAGCAATGTCTGTGAGCTCTGAACCATGAGGTAGGTTTCTCCTAATTTTCTAACGTGTGTAGATGATATACCTATGCTGGCCAAAGTGAAAGGGCAGTGTTTGTATAAGGGATTATACTTTCTGCCTGCCTGTGGCTGCAAGGGAGCCCACTCCATTACCCAGGGTGGGTGTCCTCTCAGCTCTGTGTTCTGTAATGAGTATGGAAATGGTATTTTAAACTGTGTAGATTATTGCCTGTCTCCTTGCTTAGAGGAGTTTGGCCAGTTACTGCCAAGTTATTGGCTAAACCTAGTGAGAAGACTGTACAGAAATTATGCTGTCAGGTCTGCTTTTGTCTCAACAACAAAACAACCCCATCTCTTCTCTCATTTATAGTGTAGCAATAGTGTAAGTTCTGTGTGTATGTGCATGAGATGAGGGTTTACCCAGGCTCCTTGCTAACTTTATAAAGCTTTCCCTTCCCCTTGGAATTTCCACCTAATATATATATATATATATATATTACTTCAAGTTTTCTAAAATCTTGTTCTTTTTTTTTCTGAAATAAAAACAACAAACAAAAACCAAACTAAACAAATAAATCCCCACCAAAGCCAGGCAACAAAACCAACACACAATTTAATTGTGCATATCAGCTGACCACTACCCCTTGTTTTCAGCCATAGCCCTTACAAGTGCAGTAGTTGTGAGCAACCACTGAGCAACACAAAGGAAAATGAGATTTCTGTTTTCAGCACTGTCTTTCTGTCATCTCTTGTAAACTGTAAATTCATTTAAATTTTCAAGTTAGTTGAAAACTTATGTCAAACAGAATAAGTACTTTTGGCTTTAAAAAACCTCACATTCATCATTACTTCTACCTGCCTTAGTGTCTAGATAGTAATAAAAATAACAAATTATTCAGTCTTCAGTGTATTAATTTAATAATTATAATCATTCACTCAGCTAAAAGGATTCAAAGGAAATTAAATGTGCAAGTAACAAGCCTCATGACTATGCAACAAAGTGGGAAATTTTCAAATCACAATTTTAAAGCATGTGTATGTGTTCACTGTTCTCTATTACCTATTTAGAAATCACTGCCACAACTCTCTTATTGATGTATGAGGTAGAACCCAAATGTATAATAATTTCAATCACCTTCATAATTTTTTTAAGTATTGCTTTAAAACTCTCCATTATCATATGCAAAACAGCAAAGTCAATTCCACTTAATTTATTTCATATGTTATTCCAACAGCATCACAAACAGTTCAGTGTTACGCATCACTCCAAATAATGAGTTCAAGACATCCTCTCCTTCCCACCACTTCACACTGCACATTTCCTGTGTATTTGTCTGATGGAGAAGGGAAGCAGGTAGCCTGGGGCTATGAGAAAGGAGTAGCATTAATGAAGAAGTGTTGGACACAGGTCTTATACCCCCTAAGGGCCACGGAATATTTGGAGGATGCATAAAGAAAGGAAACAGGATGAAACTAATCAACAGACGATTAAAAAACATAGTTTAACTTCCCTCCCTCATCAGAATGTTATCCATCATCACAGATGTTCTCTCCTAGGATGGGAAACTTCCAGACAACGATGAGATTCCCATAAAAGGTGCTGGATAAAATTAACTGAGCTCTGTCTGAATGCTGCACTTACAGTACTTGCTGGAACAATTAGCATGAGTCTAACAAACTACTTATTAGCTAATCAGTGTATTTTAAAAAGCCTAAAGAAACTAAAAAAATCACATAATGGTGCTAAATTAAATTGGAGTAAATTAATTTCTTGTGCACTTCAGCCTGTATTTTGCTGGACTGGCAGCATACTAATTACATAAAATGCAACTACTTAGAAATACTCCCATTTCTTCTCAATCTATAAACACCCCCTGTTCCTACACACACAAACAGTGGAGCACATGTTCCTCTTCTGAAGATTGTGATGTAAAAGTACAGCAACTAATTCTTCCTCTGCATGTTTAGGGGGGCTGTTTGGAAGGTAGAGAGAGCATCTGGTCAATTTGCTGAAATTCAATCTGTTACTTGACACTTTTTTTTAATCCTTGATGCCAGGTGTTCAAGGGAAGTTTCCATGTAAAATTCTATTCAACAGCACCTGCTGCCTTGAATGAGTTCCTGATAGCAAGAGCAACATCAGCAAAACATGAAAAAAAAGTTTAGAAATGTTTTGTAGCCCATTAAATTGCTATTTTTTTCCTACTTGAGGTCTGTATATATAATTTCAGTGTAGAAAATCACATAATTGTTTGGCTGTGAGAAGGATCATTGGCTGTGATTCTGGAGGGGCAGAAGTTTCATAAAAATATTTTCTTTAAGTTGCACTGGAAATTTAGGCAACTAATTTAGGTTCCACCCTAAGGTCATTCATAATTGTGGGGGTTTGGTATACTGGGTTTCCTCTGCTACATCCTGCCATGAAAAGTGAAGAGCAGAAGAAGAGCTGAGCAGCATTGTACTGTCCTGTGTAGAGCCATTTTATTCCTGGGGATGTTCCAGGTCTGTGGATCCCATGTCATTTGTTAAAAAAACCCACAGCTATTAAGTAACTGAATCTGAGACTCAGCCCATGATCCACTGAAGGAAAACAAATAATAACCACCAAAAGAACAGTTATACATTATATTGGCATTTTGTATGACCATCACAGCTGAGTATCTTTATAAAATCAGGAAGAGTAATGCAGTTTCTAGTGAATTTTCAAGATCCTCTGAGTTTTTACTGTATGTTTCCCTGCAGAGAGCAGAAACATCCACCTAACTGCAGTCAGGTACTACTTACTTTTTTGTAAAAGCACAAGAAACTTGAACCACACAGCAAAAGAAACTTTCAACAGGAGCAAACGAAAATGCATACCTGAACCTGATAAACCTTTGGAAATGTGAAACTATCAGCAGCATGTGTAGGCATCGTAGCAAGGTAAGGGGGAATATGGATGTTTTTAATTTAAAATCTTTTTCATAAAATATGTCCAAATATTCAGGGTGAGGAGTTTTTTGTTTGTTGGGATTGTTTTTGGTTTTTGTTTGCTTCGAGTTGGGGCTTTTTTTGTGAGAACAGAAGTCAAATTTAGGTCTCCACTGAATACATAAGTACAGAGGGAGTGAGGGGCAAAATACTGACTGGTGAGAAGCCCACAGCAAAATTCCCAATGCTTTCAATGAAAGCTGGGTGATGTCTTGTACTTCAACACAAACCTGTGAACAAATTCTAACAGACCGTGGGGCTTCTGGTTTGGTTTTCAGAGTGGCTGGACCTTTCTGGTTACTTCTGATGTCACAGGGAGCTATAGGTGGTTCAGCATTTCTGGAAGTGGAGACTTTTAGCTACAGAGTTGTCTACTGGGTCTAGGGCTACCTGGGCTCCTACCTATCCCAGGGGTCTTGGAGGATGTTAAGATGGAATGGCTCCTGGTTCTGCATCCGAGCTCTGATCCACTCACCAGTCACACAGGAATTTTTTTTCAGTTTATGTTAACAATCCTGGGTATCATCATGCTGTTGACTCTTGAGTCAATCCACAGTGTTTTGTTCTGTGAAATGAATATACATTTATTTATCATTGAAACATGAATATCTGTTCGTGCTGTAAGAGAAGCATAAACAGCCTTAGTGTAAGAGAAGATTTGTGCTTTGTTGTGGTTTTTTATAGTTTTCCTGCTAAGCTGTAGAGTGGTCACTAAATCTCTGTCTCCCTCCCAAGCTCACTCCTGGCTCTTTGTTTTGTTATCAGCAGTGATGGTGTCAGACTTCTCTTCTGAGGATCTGAAGATACTCTGCTGCTGTTACCTTGTCTGGAGGCTGACGGCTCTCATTATTTCACATATTTTTCATCTAGTGTGCAGCCTGTTGAAAACCAGGAAAATTTTATTATTCTGCTATATCCTGTCAAGATTCAGAGATGGTTCTGGTATTTTTTTAACCAGAAAATGTTCCTGGTATTACGTCATCTCTAGGAGGCATAAGAGCAGCACGCTTCTGACAACAGTATTCATTGCTTTTTTGTAACTACATGTATGCCTGCTTAAAGTGCTGCAGAAACACTAAGGTTTTATTCATTTTTTTTTTAACAGGATGTCTGAATTGACCAGTATTCATAACCTTTAAAACATAATAATAGATATGTATCTGAATTAGATGAAGGAATAATACCAATAATAATTATTATTCATAAACACTCTAAGTAAAGTTCTTTCATGTAATTTTTCATTAGCATCCTAATACTGTCCTGGAAAGCTGTCTAGATTTTTATCTCAAGGAAGCACTTGCTACTTCTCTTTAAGAAGATGAACCATCCCATTAAGGTCACAACTCTTGTGAGCAGGAAAAACAGCAAAGGCAAAAACCTGCCATGATTTTCAATATGAATTTTTAATAAAAATGAAACTTAAGACTATAGTCTTAATTAAATCTGTGGGATTAGTCAATTGCTCAGAGTTAAACATTGGCTTATGCAGATGACTAATAAGGGTCCTGAATAAAGAAATAATTTGCAAGTTCAGCTGCAGTTTATACTCCCTGGGGTTCCGTGTTCTGACACTCCTGTGAATGACTGCACTTACATCAACACAGCAGATAGAAAAAATGCAAAGTACTTAATCAAAAAGTATGAAGCATACTTAGATTTTACTTAATCAAGTTGTTTCAAGTGAAAGCTTCCTTCTTGTAGCAAAACTTAATAAGGTAAGAGAAAACCAGATTAGTTTCTATGCAGACATTTTAAGAGGGA
>VZUA01096997.1:6475-16885 GCA_013401035.1 Horornis vulcanius | reverse complement strand
CTTAACAAGAAAGGTTGTTAAGTGTCTGAGAGCAGTAGAAATGCATTGCACAATACTGGGTATCATAAAAGCCATGTACCAGGCTATTCCTTCAGCCTTTGAAGAATGATTAAAAGCAGAGAAAGGAAGATGGAGAGTGTATGGGATAGCTGGTGGTGGAGGAGCAGGTATTCATACCTCTGAAACTACCGTGGTACAGCTGGGTTGGCACATGGATACCATTCTTTTACGTGCTTGGTGATTTCTGTGATTTAGTTATATATATATAAATGTGTATATTTCAATAAACCTAATCATTTACTGAGGTTTAAAATCTACAGGAAAGAGCACACAAGAGCAAGCTTGGTCATGTGATCTACAGAAATAGAAGGTAATTATGCTTCAGTCAAAACACTTTTTTGTCTTCCCTGCTTTCTTTCTTCTGTCTATACTTTCAAATTCAGGAGAAGTCGGGCTGCATTTGGATTTAGCAAAAGGCTGTTTCGATTGTTCAGTACTGTCAAACTTACTGCTAGCATTGAGTATCACTTCCTCCCTCCCCGCTTTCCACCCGAACACCATCCTTCATTCTATTTTGTAACTTTTACAGCGAGCCCACTGAAGTGTAAAGCCACTTGGGGCCTCTCCAGGGGTGGTCTTCAGGCACAAGCTACTGTACCAGTAAAAATAAAATTGCCCCTTGTATAATAAGCTTGCAATGCCCAAACAATCTGAAACTGAATTATTACAGCACTTAAATGTGCAAGAGGAATCAAATAAAAGTTTATGATAGCATTGCACATTTTTCAATTAATTAATTTCAGATTTCACATAAACTGGGAGAGAAAAAAATAGACAACACCATTTTAGTGCATGATGTATGCCTTTGTTGAAATGCTGAAGAAAGCCAATAAATGGCAGAAGCACCATTTTTAAAAGTAGGTATGTAGCAGGGTTGAACTTTTTGCCATTGTTAAAAGATGTCACAAATGCAGGAAAATGTTTCTAGAAATGGGAAAAAAAAGCTAAAAAGTTAACTCAACGTTTGAATGCAAATCTGAGTTTAGACAAATTTTGCCAAGTGAAGTCCATTGTCTAAAATGGGTCTGAACCAATTTGTGAGTTCTTAATCTTCAAACTTCACAACTTGTTGGTCAGTAATATTACAGTTCTGAATCATTCTTTATTCTGTAAGCTCTCCATCCAGCAGCCTACAGGATTCAGTTTCAGGATAAATCAAATCAAAGACATGTGCAAACAGCAGAAATAATAATAAAAAAAAAATAAAAATCAATACATCAGAATAATTTTATCTTCCATGTGCAAGTCTTTGATTGGTATTTTAGCTATGACAACTTAGTTCTTTCTTACTCTGCCTTCAGAGGAGATTACCAAGCACCTTTAAAGGTGTCAGTGAAATGTCATTACTATTGGCTAGAAATTACAAGAGGAAATTACAAATGCATTACATATTAAATATTAAAAAGATAGGTTTAGCTTTTTTTAGATGTTCAATAGGTAGATGTTAATTTTAATACATAAATATCACTGACATAATATTTCACTTAGAGCTTAGTAAACTAATAATAATGACACTAAGAGGAATGAATTTTTAAGGAAGGCATCTTAAGGCAAATGTATGAGCTTTTAAAAAACCATATTCTGTTATGCTTCAGTAGAATGGCAGTCCAATTGTCTCTACATTCATTCCATTATTTTTTTTTTTTGTCTTTTTAAGTAAGTCATTCAAGATGTGATTCAAGAGCACTAATGACCATTTTAGTCCCTTCAATCCTATCTAAGCAATAATGAGTGCAGGGTTCATTTCATATAGGTTTGATCTCTAAAAATCAGTTAGACCTGCAAACCCCTTCTATGAATAGAGGATGAAGACATTTCCCAAGACAGTTGTGTCATTTGTAGGTAGATGTCTGTGACTGATGATTTCTAGTCATCCTCTAAAACTGACTACAGTCCATAGTCATTGATCTTCTGCACTTATATGATATTAAACAAGATCTAGGGAAAAAAAAGCAGGTGGTATTCATGCCTAGAAATGACGGAATCCCAGCACTCAAAACTTTGATTTCCATTCCACAGATAACTCCCCTTGCTTACAGAATGAGCCTGCAGACCTGCCTGAGGCTAGATGTGCAACATGAAATGAATTGTCTTTTCTGCTCCTTGGACTTGAAGCAAAAGGTCCAGACTAACACAGCTACTGCATGCATACGAAATACCATTGATGACAACAGCATCTCCAGTATCCTATTAGTCTCAGAGTTGGCATCAATCTTATTTATGAAGTTTTGTATAGCAGTAGCCTTATATCATGCCTGATTCCCAAGCACTTAAGATTGCTTAGAACTAGAGTTGGGAAATCTCTAGCCTCATTCACTACACGTACAGCAGGAAAAAGAAACCAAGCCTCATATTTCCAAAAACAGCAACCTAACTTCCAAACTATCCTCAGCTGAAGCTGTCTTAATCTCTGTGTTGATACTGTTCTACTTCATGGACATAGACTAATGGACAGAGGGAACAGAAAACACAACTGGGTTGTGATTTTCAAGTACAATCTACTGGAAACTCCAACCAAATTCAAGTCTACCTTTTCTTTGAGGAGACATCTGAATGGAAGCCTAAGGCATATTAAGACCATCCTTCATATAAAACAATAAAATGGATGCATTTGTATTAATGGACCAGAAAATAGATGTTTCTCCCTTTTGTTTCATGACTTTCAGTCACCTTTTACCTATTTCTAATACATTCAGAGATGGATTACTTCCTTCCTGTTCTGGAGATACATGTCGACATCAAACCCCCAGTTTTCCTTTCTAAACAATGATTCTGTGTCTAAGAGTGAAAAAGAAACCTGTGAAATATTACCTGAGTCCTGATCTTCAGATGCTTATCAGAAGTTACCTTAAGCAGTCTTAAGCCACAAATTATAGAAGAGATTGGGTTGGAAGGGATCCTCAAGGTTCATCTAATTCTAGCCCCACTGTCCATGGCCAAGGACACCTTCCACTAGACCAGGTTGCTAAAAACCCCACCCAACCAGGCCTGGAAATCTTCCAGGGGTGGTGTATCCACAACTTCAACCTGCTGCAGTGCCTTGCCACCTCAGAGTAAAGAATATCTTCTTAACATCTAATCTAAACCTACTCCCTTTCAGTTTGAAGACATTTCTCTCTGTTCTGTACCCTTCCAAAAAGTTCCTCTCAATCCTTCTAGCAGGTTCCCTTTAGGGAACCAAAAGGCTATAATAAGGTCACCAGGCTGAACAACTCCAGTTCTGTCTCAGTCTGTCTTCATAGGAGAGGTGCTCTATCCCTCCAATCGTCTTTGTGACCCTCAGTAGTACCCCAAAACATTTAAACACAAGGGATATACTGAGGTTTACTCTGGGTTAAGTGCATGGAAGAAACACCAGATATTCTCAAGAGGTCAAAACTACACAAAAGTTTACTGACAAATATAGAAAATCAAAGAACTTTGTCAATGGATTTAATACAGCATCCAATTAACATAAAACACTTCTCATAGCTTTAACTTGGCCTATTTGACTTAGAAAAGTTTAAACCTATTCGATGTTAAATTACCCAAAATGTTCCATGAAAAGAGAATTAGAAGAAGAAGAAAATAGGAGGGACAGCAAAGATACAGAAAAACACACATAGCTACCAACTTCTGGGTTCCAACATGGATAAACTCCAAGAGGGTATGCTCCCCTTGTGCCCAGATCCTTGGACCTTCATGGACCCTCCTCCCAGGTGGGGCTTTCAGCTACTCGGTCACTCAGGAGCTGGGTCAAGCAAGACGGGGGCAGCCTCTGGTGTGCCATGGTCAACAGAGCTGTGGGGCTGGGATGGTTTGGCTCTGGGCTGAGGTGTGTGGTGTGTAGCACAGGGAATTACCTGCCCCCCTCCCACACACAGATACATCCCAAAATGTCTTGAGACATCAGTCTTTCAAGTCTCTGATACCCTCTTCTGGACTCGCTCTGTGAGGAAAAATTCATGCCACCAGAGATTTATGTCCAAAAAAGAGACAGAGAGGTCCTGTAATTTTAAGCATAAACAAAGTGATAGGCCATGGGACATTTCCCCATGGGTTGCCTCCAGTTACTGGAGGACTCAGCCTCCTTTTTATCCTAATTTCCCAGCAGCATCGCCGTTTTTCTTACCCCATTGGCTAAAGTACTTGGAAGGTACAGACTTTTCCATTCACCTACTCTATTCTCCCTTAATATGCACTTCCCCCTTTGTATAATATTGCTCTGTTAAGTCTTTATTCTTCTTGAAGTACAAGAATGTAGCATGGCACTGGCCAAGCAGCAGACTGTATCAATTAGTAACATTTTCTGAATTGATAGTTTTTGCTGTTGTTTCCCTACCTACAAGTCCCTGGCCCTATATACAAGCAGAGTCACATCATCTGTTTGTAAAGACACACTCATCGTATTCCTTCCTGCTCCAACAAATCCATGTCCTTCCTGTGCTGAGGAACCCAGAGCTGAGTGCAGCACTGCATGAATTGGCGTGTCATCAAGGCAGAGGGACAAAATCCTCTGCTTTGACCTGCTGACAATGCTTCTTTTTGTGAAGAGGCAAGATTCTGGGTAATATGAGTTTTCCAGCTCCAAATAATCTGACCCTAGAAAAACATTCACATGAGGAACACTCACAGTAACTTGTTCTTCTGGAATGATGTAGCTTGACAAGACAGTAAGAGACAAATCCCACACTGCAGCTACAGATCACCTGAATGCCAGGACACATAATCAGGACAACAGAGTGATTCTGTCCCTACACAACTCGGCCCCTACACAACTCTGCATTTTTATTTGTGCTCCCACCCTAGCACTTTAAGGATCTATGGCCATAGCACACAGAATATGTCCACAAAATGCTGTCATGACATGTGAACATGACTTCCTTGATAAGGTCTCCAAATCATTTTAATGATTCCCAAACTTTCTCTAGCTGAGTCTTAGTATTTCTGCCTTTATGTTTTCCGCGTATCAAAACTATTCCTTTGAAGGAAACGTGTGCAATCCAAAAATAAAACCCACAGAACATCCCCAAAAGCCTTGGATCTGTATCATTCTGTGTATGATTGGGTGGATGACAACTGTGAACTGAATGAAGAAGGTGCATTTGATTTGTTCTCAACATTATGAATATACAACACCCTAGATACATTTGTTTGAACAATAATGAACATTCACATACATGACAATTAGAAGTATGAGGCTTCTAAGGAACCTTTTTGCTAATGCAGTTTTATGCTATTCAAAGGTCTATAGAAAAAGTTCACAGGATATCTCTTTTATTTAAAAGCAAATAACAAAAATTCTGTTTACTAACATTTCAAAATGGTGTCTAAGTGTTATGCTAACTATATTGATTTAGTCATAACAAATAATTGTAATACACATAGTTATGTAGGAAGAAGGTGAGTCTGTCCTTCAGTTGTTTACTGATTTGTGTTCTGTGTGCCTCAGTTACTCGTGCTCTACAGCAGAGGAAACTGTTGTTTTGTATTTCATTTAAGGTGCTGAATGTCATGGAAAGAAAAACCCTGCATATATTCATGACACTGTGGCAAACTTCCAATTCAGAAAGGACTCCCAGCCACTGCACTTGTTCAGTGGAAGCAAAATTCCGCTGGCACATGAAACACATCTTCTTTCATGCATTTCTGTGTTTGTTGTCTGGAGTGCTGCCAGAACAGACTTAAGTTATGATAGCTAGCACCATTGTAAACTAGGAATCGTGAAGAGGAGATTGAAACCTCCAGGGAAGAAAAACACTTTAAGTAATAACATGGAGTGTAGCCATATTCCTGTCTTCCCATTGCAGTGGTGTTGCATGGCTATCTCAGGAAACACGAGAGTGAAATTACACTGAAGGGGTACTTGCACACTCACACATTCTCCTTGCAGACCTTGAGCAGTTGCCAGTTGAGCAGCACCTCTCAAGGCACTCAGATAGCAAGGCAACCCTTTCCCAGCCAGCTTCTCCAGTGTCGTTCTGGTGCTTGTGAAATGATCTTGACTACATATCTACCACTTTTCTTAGCCTAAATGAAGTGAGTTTTGATCATAATGCACCTTTTTTTGCTTAGGAAAAAAATGTATCATTGGTTCCTATAAGCCTCATTGTAAACTGAAGACTACATCCATGTACCTACTGCAGTGGCATTTCCACCCCTAGTATCCATATGCTCACTGTCTCTCTTGAAAAACAGTGTTCAGCAGATGGCTTGAACATGTGTATCTGGTTTTAATTTTCAGCTTAAAGACCACAGAGTTATTGTCTCTTACTGAAATAATCTACAGAATATGAAAAGACTGCAGTGAGCAATATCCCATTGTATATCAAGGCAAACATTTCAAACTTTCAAGAATTACTAGCTTAAATCATTTCTCATAGAGGGATTTTTTTCTTAGTGACTGAATGTGCCCTGTCTCAATTTAGTATTTTATTGCTATGATCCTAAGTTGTTTTCCAGATGTAGCCTGTTAGGATGTCAATTTTTTCAAACATGCAGTGTTTTCCCAGTGAAGAGACATTTGACCATTCCAGAACATGACATACCAGGCTAATGCTGCAATGAGATGTATCTTTCTGTGTGTGTGTCTCAATCCCTCACAATCAACTTGGCACATACTATGTCTAACACAATTCCAATTTGTTTATATCAGTAAGTGGCATGATCAAGGGCAGACCTCCAGACCTATATCTTCTAGAATTCTCATGCTAGGATTTGAATCTATAGTCTGATCCTAACCTATTTGCTCTGATGTAGTTTGTTGCTAAAAGAGATTTTAATTTATCTCCTCTATCACATTTTCTTCACCTTAGATATTGTCATTCATCTTGGATGTAATAAGAAGTCAGAAGCCACAAGAGAGGATTATATTCAGATTGTCACTTGTGTTGATGTTTGTAAAGCTCAGTCCTAAAGTGTTTCATGTTCAAATGTGCAATGTAACCCTATATGACTTTTCAGTCTTGACACAGATTCTGAGATATATCTGAATTACAAACACTACCCATAAGCACAAACTAGTTACCTGTGGTTGACAGCTACATGGATAAAGTGAGAACCAAAAAGTATCATTGGTGCTTTGTTTGTCTTAAAAGAGAGGCATTGCACCTAAAAGTTGTATTTTGTTTATACTGAGCTGCCAAGAGTATTTACAGACCTAAAAAAGGGGGTGGGATTCATCTCCTCTAACTTCAGATGCATAATTTTTTTTCTGCATTGAAAATCTAGATCTCTAGGTTAATAATTTAGATAGCATTTACAGTCAGTGGAGAAAAAATGGTGTCTCTGGAATATAATTTATCTCATCTTAAAATAGATGACTGAAATAGATAAGATAAATAATACTTTATGATACTTTAGAAAGGTTTATTTCTTTACATTTCCTTTAGGGAGATCTAAACAAATAGTTCAAATGTGGATGTCTAAATTGAAGGGAAATGATTCCCTCTGTATGGGATCTCATTAAAGGATTTTTGAAACTTTATTTCCTTATATTTCTAGCTAAAGTAGTGGTTTAGTGCTGGAAAGATAAACTGCTTAGGGGAAACACATAGGGGAAGAAACTCTCCTTTCAAGTTTTATATATTTCAAAGTGCTAAAACCAGGGATATGTACAATTGATACCTTTCCTTCTCACTTGCAGTTTGCTATTGCTGAAATTCTTGTTTAGCATCCATAGTACTTGTAAATCAGTGGAGAAATCCTGAGGTAAAACCCCAAGTCAGAGCTGATAATCTCATGGATATCATATTGCCATAGAATGTTCAGGGTTGGAAGGAATCCAATAGATCCTCTAGTTCCAACCCTGCTGCTGTGAGCAAGGACATCTTGCACTAGACCAGGTTAATCAAAATCCCATCCAACCTGGCCTAGAACACTTCCAGGAACGGTGCACCCAACATTTTGGGCAGAGTCAGTACCAGTGTTTCAAAACTAGTGCTTCACCACCCTCATCTGAAGAATTTCATCCTAATCAATCTAAAACTTATTTCTTTCAGCTTAAAACCATTTTCCCCTTGTTCTGTAACAATATAATCTTACAAAAACATCCCTCTCTGGCTTTCCTGTAGACTCTCTTCAGATACTGGAAGTCTGCTCTAAGGTCATCCTGGAGCTTTGCCTTCCCCAGCCTGAACAATTCCAATGTTCTCAGTCTTTCCTCATAGGAAAGGAGTTCCATAGCTCTGATAAATTTTTTGTCCATCCTCTGGATTAATTCCAACAAGTCCATATCCTGCCAATATTGGGCCCCCAGAGCTGGATGTATCATTGCAGGAGGGGGTCTCACCAGAGCAGAGCAGAGGGGCAGAATCCCCTCCCTCCCCTGCTGCCCACACTGCTTTGGATGCAGCCCAGGACACGTTTGGCTTTCTGGGCTGTGAGTGCTCATGGCCAGGGCATGTCCAGCCTCTCATCCACCAGCACCCCAAGTCCTTCTCACAGGGCTGCTCTCAATGCCTTCATTCCCAGTCTGGACTGATGACAGGAGTTCTCCCAACCCAGGTGCAGCACCTTGAACTCGGCCTTGTTTTACCTCATGAGATTCCCATGGGCTCACTTTCTTGAGCTTTTCCAGGTCCCTCTGGATGGTATCCTGTCCTTCAGGAGTGTAACCACACCACTCAGCATTTTTGCCATCTGCAAACCTGCTGAAGGTGCACTTAGTACTGCTTTGTATGTCCCATTATGGACGCCTGGTGGCACCACTTCTCACAGATGTCCATATAAGCCATTGACCACCACTCTCTGGATGTGACCACCCAATAGATTCTTTATCCACTTAACAGCCCACCTGCCAAAACCATCTCTGTCCAATTTGGAGAGAAGGCTATTGTGGGGGACTCTTCCAAGAGTTCAAAGCAGCTCAGATAAATGACATCTGTAGCCCTTCCTTTACCCACAGATGGAATAATTCCATCACAGAAGGCCACCAGGCTGATCAGGAAGGACTTGCCCTTGGTGAATCCACAAATTTCTTTTAACAGACAAGCTGAGAAATAAGCATAATCTTAAGTTCATATGCAAGAACCGCTAATTCACAAAAAAAAAAAAAAAAAAAAAAAAAAAAAAAAATTGAGAACACTTTAAGAAAAAAAAAAAAGTAGATTAAGCAATGAGGTCAATAGAGAAGAGACAGAAGAGATGTATTTTTATCCCACTGTTCAAATTATTGTTCAAAGAAGTAGCCGTATTTACAAAAACTTGTTTTGATAAGTCACAGAAATGCTAACTTTCTGCCATTTTCCACTCCATGAAAGTTACTAAGGAAATTTTTTGATCTGTTTTCCAAGAAAATATTGATGGACTGCAAAATATTGAAGTCATGATTCTTCTCTTTTATGTGGCTGATGGGCTTTGCTTGTTTTTTGTTCTTCCTCCCCACTCCCCACTCTCCTCCTCTGCCCCAGTCTGGTCCAACGATATCACACCAACTTTATGAGCTGAAATGGAATTCTATTTCCTCAGAGGAGCTGCTGAAAAGTGCTGTTTTGACAAATAGTATAAGAATAGGACCCAAAGGGATTCTACTGAAGAAGAAATGCATGATGGTGTTTCATTTCTCATATTTAGCAGAGCTTTGATATTACTGGACTCATTAGGAATAGAAACTCTGGTGTTATTGCTACTGATAATGTTTTTAGATGTAGGTCTTATGGTTTCTGCAATACTTAGTTTGTGTAAACAAAATTTGCACATCAAAATCACCTTGCATGGTAGTCTTTTGTTTTTGCTACCTCTGAGTCTGTAACCTTTCAAGAATTGAAGAAACATATGCAGGTGCCTCTTTGTCAGCTGTTATTAGATACCAGGATAAAGGATGTCAGTAAGAATCATGACCATCACTCTCATATTTTCTTATTGCTGCCACAGATGGCAAAGTAACTGCACTCACCAGCTTTTTTTTTTTTTTTTTCGAAGTGTAACCAGTGCCTGAAAAGATGGGTCAATAAATTCCATTGTCCAAACAATATAACCCACTGAAATTCTTTTTACAGCTTAACGGAGCGCTCGTCAGCAGGGTACCAAACACAGCATACTGCTGGGTATGAAATACATGGCTATGCAAGGTATATAAAAGTTATATCTGAAATAACAGGGTTTGCTCAGTTTGCATGGTGTTGCCATTATTGCAAACAAGCTCTAATCCCACACCAAGGCACTGACTATGTCTTGTGCATTAACTAACACACATAACTAACTATGACACATTAAGCTTGGCTTGGGTGATAAGCACTTCACAGGCAGACATATTCCTGCAGAGTTTCTCTATAAGAAATTATCTGGGGTGGTCTGGCGAGAGATATCTGGAGACAGGGATGCTCTTCAGGACACGTGGTTTATTGGTCGTGGGGTGAGCCTGACCAAGTC
>VZUA01096988.1:34306-44871 GCA_013401035.1 Horornis vulcanius | reverse complement strand
AACTGGTCCATTTTCAAACCTCACATACCAATGCTAAGGAAGCCAAATAACAAATACTTGTTAATGAGACGGAAACCGCTGCACTGGGACAGCTGTCTTCATATTAAATATGTGACAAGAGAAGGTTGAGCTGGGCTGAGGGGAGGATGAAGGCCTGTTGACATTGAGGTTGGGGGACAAAATTAAAAATAATTTTAAAATCCCATAGCGGTAGTGCTCTAGCTGGAATGATGCTCAAAGACATTTAAGATGCCCCTTTAGCCTTCATTTCTGCCACATGCATCAGAGCATGGTGTTAAAGGGCCTCACGCTCCACACTTCTCTTCCTGTAAAGCATGACTGATGGCTACCTGCATCCTGCTAAGAGTTTGGATTCACCATGGCAATTCTAAAGTGCCAGTACTGCAGTGGAAAAATAAATATCTCACATAGGCAAAAGAAGACAGCAGAACAGTACGAGTGAAATCTAATTACAAGTCAAGGATACATGAGACACTAAAGGAAAATGGGGGATATACAAAACAATAGCTACTCATCAAAAGGGAACATACTGAAAGCACCAAGCATTTCTACAGAAAGACATTTTCATTTTCAAAAGAGAATGAAAACAAATAGTTTCTCACCTGATTTTTGAGTCTCTGACAAAATTTGGATCTTTCAAATTATCTTCCCATGGTAGATGGCCACTAAGCCAATGAATCATACAGTAACCCAAGATCTCCAGATCACCACGTCTCGATGGTGCTAAATATATATGTACACATAAAAAAACCAACCATAACATCAGCTAATAAAGCACACAGAGTTTAACAACAGTAAAAATTTATAAAAATGTTAAGACAATGCTAACAATGTAACACTACTGTATCTGTTACTTATGTCTTTACTTTAGCATGAACGAAAGAAAGGAAAAAAATATTGTTCCTACATCTGGAAGGATCACTTCATTTTCAAGTCCTTTATCAATCTCTCCTATTCAAAGACATGACATGCTGCAGTTATCCCCATTTGGGAAGCTTTTTAAGTACTCAGGTTGTGGAAAAAATAGATCAAGTTAGTGAAGTGATTGACTTGCTGTTCAAAATAGTTTTTACTTCCCTTCATCTATAAAATGGTAAAAGTGCTGAAACCCCCACCTCCTCCAAATAATATTCTACAATGCTAAATTATTTTATGTGGTCTGAAAACTGAACAAAGGACAGTATGAGATCATATCACTAAGCCTTCACAAAAAAACCCCACCTAGAAATGAGCAACCACAAAAAAAAAACCATCATGAAAACAAATCACATGTACAGTGACCACAAACTACACTAGAAGTATAAACTGGCAGATCAAGTTGTCTTCAGTTAAGTTCAGCTTTAAGAATCCTCAAGTAAATAATCATTTTCAACAACTGCTATTTTTGCAGAAAACACTATTATTATTTTGCTAATAAAGCAAAATTTAAGAATTAAGAAAATGGCGTTGATATTCACTAAAAATCCTCAATGACTAATCAGGCAAAAACCTGTCCTTTACATATTCAACCTTTTCTTACTTCTTGCTTTTTGATGTTCAGCAACTATAGGTATAATTAATTAATTAAATGAAGTTCTTTAAGCTAAAATAAAAAATGCTTTCACATTGATAACAGCAACTATTTTTCTCCTAAACAAGGACCTATTTTTCTATCAAGATCTCACAAGCACTATTAAATTTCTACTTGGTTAATAAAAATCAATATGCTGAACCTCTTATCTTTATAAATTAAGGAGCTCTTAAGAAAGTTAGATTAAAAATAAAATTAGGAAAAGTTAGTAAATAGAAAGAAAGAAAAATGCCGGCATAATACATAGAGAAAAAAATTAATTTTTAGAATCAGAAACCTTTGTTTATTTACTACACTGAGTTTTGCAGTCTTTTATTTATAAAAAAGGATATACAAATGCCAATTGCTGAGTTTTACATCCTTACCCACACCCTTGTGTGCATCAATACTGGTATATTCAATAGTTCCATCATGGCACCTTTTAGGATCTTCTTTATATACTTTGTGAACTCCTTCAGGACAGTATCGGTAGGCAAGTCCGTAATCCACCAAGTACACCTAGTAATTTCCACAAAGCATTCCTAAGTTAAAGAACTATAAATACAAAAAATACGCAAACAATAAATGCAACTCCCAACTCATAACTTCTTTGAAAGTATTAAGAATGGTGACTTGTTCAACTCTGAATGATTCTCAGTACTTTATTAATCTTAACACATTTGATTTGAAAAAATATGTCAGTTAAGTTTTATTGTTTTCCATAAAGTGGTCTGATCTGGAAGTCATTTATTGCTGCTACAGAAGGCAAGTACAGTACAATAGCTATTACCAGTAAAATTAGATTAAGAAAAAAAACCAAAAACCCAAATAACAAGCAAAACAAGAGGTAATGTCCATAGAGTTATAAATACACACACTGTGCTACCCTCTTTAACGTCAGTTGACCCATTTGAACAGCACTACATACTACTACTCCTCACTAACAACACAGTTACTTTAAGAGAACTGAAATTACTTATTATTCTACATCTTTCACAAGCTAAAACAGTTGGGCAAGAAAAAATATATAATTCGAGGCTCTTATATGCATTGTTCGAATAGTAAAGAGAGTTAAAAATGCAAAAAATGAAAGACTTCTGTAAATCAAGTGGAACAATCAACATTTTAAAGACCAATTTTTTCAAGTAACAGAACACTTATCTGATGGACTTCTTGAAACAAAGCAAAGAGGTAACAATGCAGACAGGCAAACATAATTTACAAGTGTGCTATATAATTTTAGGCTTCCACCTGCAAATACCTATTTATGAGTCAATTTTTTTTTAATCTTGAGAATTTCTGTAGAATACTATTTAGACCAAATAGTCAATTGATAACTGTCCAGCAAAATGCATTAAAAAAATCGTAGAATATTAACTAGATATAAATGTCAAGCAGAAATAATGTTACTGTACACATTCTTAAAAATGAGCTTCTGCTAGATTTCACAGGTTCAAAGCACTTTTACTATTGTCAAAGAGAAGGTTTAAAACATGAGGAGTAAAATGCATTATAAATACCTGATTAGGGTTCTTGTAACTCAGAAGGAGGTTTGCGGCCTTGATGTCTCCATGCACATATTCATGCTCATGGACATATTCCAGAATATCAAGCTAACAAAACAAAAGTCATGTAAATGCAGTACCCAGGTCTGCCCACCAGAGGACCTGGACTCAGCACAAAAGTGGGACTGAACTGAGACATTTATACAGGGAAAACAGATTGAGAAAACAAAATGCTTTTTTTAAACTTACTATTCTCAGGCCCAATTGTAGTACAGTTTTATGGGAAAATTGCTTTGCATTCTCTTCATACATCTTCTGAAGATCTCTGCCAAATCGGTCCATTATCATAAATCGATAGCTAAATTCAANAACCACCAAAAAAAAAAAAAAAAGCAAAGTTAATGAATCATACTTAGGGAAAGTATTTTATCTGTGTGTCAACTGTACTAACTAGTGATTGAACACATCTTTCTCAAAAGAAACGGTGGGAAATACTTGAAATAAAGCATTTTTTTTTAATGCTCTACATCAATTCTTACCTTTTTTACATCAGCTACTCACTCAAATGTTCATCAAAAGAACTGCTCTTTATTCTAATTATGCAACAAAATAACAAGTACTCACAGAGGAAAACATCCCTATTGTAACTCACTATAGGCAAAACAAAGTATCATCTATTTACAAAATATATTTCTTAGTTTCTATAAATCACTAGAGTGATTTAACATGTTCATTTACACTGTTCCTTTACTGAAATCTATTGCAAACTTTTTTTGACCTATTGTTAAAAACAAAAACCTTACACTTGCCAAAGGTGTTCTAATATTCATTGCTATAGCCAGACTGGTTCTGGAACTGTAAGAGTTCATAGTGACTATATTAGAGAAATTCATGCACTAAACGCTAAATGCAAAGTCACTTTTATTTGCAGGATAAAAAAAAAAATGCTACATTTATTTTTGCTCCCAAAATGAATGTTGTTTTTACATTAGGTTAATTTTACAGTTGAGGGCCTACTGAAACACTGATATTTCTGACATACTAAGACAGCCACACCGACTGCCCTATGCAGTGAGCCACACAAAGAAGCCTGACCTACTGTAAGCTGCCAAAGAACTGCTAAAACTCCTCCACAGCACAGCTGTTCAGAGAACGGCCACTAGCAAACAAGGACTATTACATAAGAAGGCATTAACATTAAAGACCAAGAAACAAAAAACTTTCCTGGCATGGAACAATACTAAAATCTCTCCCTAAACTTAAAATAAATTTAACATGAGACTAGCAATTATTCTAGCTCACAGACAAGGCCAGGAAAAGCCCCAACCCCAGGGAAAATAGAAGTGATTTGAGAGAGGACTAAATCCTTAATATTTGTGAGTGAAAATACTCTTTCAGTGCACATAACAAGAAAAACTTCAGTCATAATACTCCAAGACTTGTACATTAGAAATTGACTTTGTTTTAATTAAAATATAAAAGGCTTGTAAACCACATATACATAAAATAGCATAGTTTTACAGCAATGTTCACAACAAATCACATCTCAGTTATAAAGACTGTAGCAAACACAAATAGGAGTAACAAACAGAATACAGACAAAATGTATCTATTTATATAGTCCCTAAACACACCCTTGCCATGCGCATGAAAATTTGTAGAAGTGAACATGAAGATAAGCAGAAAATACCCCTTATAAACTAACTTAGGCTAAAAGAGATAATGGTTGTGGATGAAATAAATTCCAATATATGTCAACAAAAGATATATTCACCTGTTTCCATTTCTTTCATGCAAGCCAGAACCCCAATATCTTGGTACACCTAAATATTTCAGTTTATGGGACTTAGTCCACTTCTGAACTGAAAATACAAATAAAGTTAAGTTCATGAATTTGCATGAGTAGAGACTTACATAAAAAGGGAACAGTCACATTCCTTACAGTGTCTGTGTACCTGTGAGCTGCTTATTTCATGGAAATGCATATGCAAAGCACACAGGATAGTTAATCACATATCCATTGTAGGGACAGAGATGCAACTCAAGTTCAAATTTAGACAATACTACCAACAGAACTACAAAGCACTTCTTACCAAAACCCTCTATTTTATTATATATCTGAATTCAATTTCAATAATTTAAAAATAATTTTGAAAATTACCTAAAGAGCTTCTCAAAGTTCAACCTTACTTCTACAGGCTTTATTTTCATAAATGCTTTTAGTTCATTAAAAACATTTTAACAGACTGCTTACTTTCATCTGGCTTAGCAGCTCGCATGTAGAACTTTAACTCAGTAAAAAGAGGTCCATTCTGGCTGGGTTCCTTTAAGACAATTTAAAATTCGTTAAAAACTGCCGTGTTAATGCCTAATAATTATTAAAAGCTGAAACGGTCACCATATAAAAACATATTTTCCCTTAAATGCTCTACCTGATGCTGATAAACTCAAAAGAATATCGTCATATTATAAAATAAATTTAGTGCTAAAAGCTATTTTTATTATAAATGGCTTGACATTAAGGGTATCAAAAAATACTGTCCTACAGCAAAAGACTAAAGAATAAGAAATTAACTGAAATGTACAGAAATATTAACAATTATTGGCAGAAGTTTAGCAGAGAACATTAAACAACATTATCTCAGATTCTTAAGATTACAGCTGGATTGCATCAGTTGTAGTAAGTAGCCTTTAGGGATTTTAAAATAACACCTGAAATGATCCAATGAAAAAATCTTAACAGAAATTAAATTCTTATTGAACATAAGGCATTTTGTTCCCTTCATACATTAGTTGACCAAGATAACAATAACAGAAGATTTCAAAATTTCTCGAATTTATAAGAACTACACACGTCTCAATTTCAGAGTCTACCTTGTATTTAGTACATTTCAATTCTACTTTCAAGGGACAAATCTATGGAAACCATATATTACACGTAAAGTTCAAGAGAGAAATTCCTATGAAAACACCAAAGATTTGAAATACTGCAAGAACACCGGATGGGCAAATATCTTGATTCTACATTTCCAGAACTTGGTAAAGAAAAAAAAAAATATCTCGATTCTTGTAAATTTTGAAAAATTGATTTTGAGATGAGCTTAACCAATATATTTTTGTCTAGTTACTAATATATATCCAAATTCATTCTATCTCTATGAAAATACCTGTTTTGGAATAACCTACATTTAAATAATGTATGCAATTACTGGCAAAGAAACTCAAGAATAATACAATCACATGGCATTAGATACACATCAATCTTAAACGGGTTTATTTTTAACTTTTAAATGCAGATGTAGTGATCCAGCAAATAGTAGTGATCTAGAGTGTAGCACTGAGCTAAGAGGCTCACTGCTGTCCAACCTCAGTGGAGCAATGCGGAGCTCGAAGCGCCGCTGACCGCGGGCTTTGCTGTGCAGGCTCGGCTGGAACACGGGACACGCTGGGGGCAGATACTGCCAGCCTGGGCACCACTCCTAGGCCTGGACACTTGATTACAAACCCACTGCCTGTCTCCACCTCACTTTCTCCAGCAGCACTGCCCTGATAAACAATGGAGCCAAGACAGCTTTCTGTCCTCTCCTTGTAAGGAGGAACAAAAAAAAAAAAACAAAACCAAAGACAGACCAGCTAATCAACACACACAGACTTTGGCACCTGCATGTTTACTTTCACAGTCAGTTAATTTATCCACAGTGGACAACAAATTAGCAACACAGAGATTACATACGCAGAGAAGAAAGGTTCAATAGATTAATTCTTATGTTGCAAACAAAAACACACATTACTTGACCTATTCACTTGATCCTGCATAGGATTATCTATTAATACCCTAACTTATTAGAGTATGAATTCTAATATATAATTTTCATTTAATTTACACAGATTTGAACAACATTGTTTTCCTACTAAAATACAGAAAAAAAAAAAAAAAGAAAATATCCAAAAATAAATTATTCCACAAAAATTTATGTCTCGGTGCTGAAAATGTGTATCTTTCTCTGGTCAGAAAGAAAAGTCTGCTATCTTTTCATACTTGGAGAATGGATAAATGATTTAACCATAAACCAGATTTTTATGTTGACTATGAAGGTGTTTTCCCACAATACCATTCATTCTACCTACAGATAAATAAATGCATATATGATGCTAAAAAAGCTTACACAGCATCCAATAGCAGCCATAATAATCCAGAAGGAGTGCAAACACAAATTTCTACAGCTTTATGCTCAGGGTCATTCTAAATACATGACTTATAAAACTGAAAGTCTTATTCAAAAAGATAACATAATGAAAGATTATACAGTACATGTCAAAACCTAACAAAATTCAAGTAGTGTTTTAAGAATTCTGATCTTTTTCAGTCAGCAATGTAATGAAGTGTAATTAAACCCTACATCCACTCCTGAACAATGACATCTAAAAGGTCCACATGTTAAAAAGCATTTATTTTTTTAATAAAAACTGTGATTCATTTCAGACTGCTCAGACATCAATACTATGAGGATATGTCAAAGACTAAGCTAATTTCCACCCTGCTTTAATAGCTTAATTTGAAGAACATTACTATAGAAGCACATATTTTGTTAAACACTAATAATTGTTCAAAGCTGTTAACCACTTTACTTCAGCTGATGGAAAAACTAGAATCCACCCAGGCATCAGAAAATGGGCTCTTATCCATATTTGTGTTACACCAGACTGTAGAGGCATAATATGTTATGGGTCATTTGTGAGGCTAGTACGAAGACTGGGGCTACTCTTTATTGCCATAAAGACAAAATTATGAAAGTCAAATTAAAAGTGAGTAGTCATCTGGGATATTAGCAATAGAGGTATTTACAAAATGCTGCAACAAAGTGAATCTAGAATAGGAGCAACCCAAAAGTTGGGGCAACTCTTATATTACGAGCCCAAAGTGGAGGGAAGATTAACATGTTTCAAACTCAGGAAAAGAGGGTGATAGCATTGACACACAGCATAAAGTAATGCATATCTGATGGTTTTCCCAGCAAGTCAAACCAGATTCTTCTATGAAAGTTAAATGGTGCTCTGCTTCCTGATCAGTCCAAACTCAGCAGGATCCAGTAATTAGCAGCCACTGCCTCTCCCAGGCAAGCCACTGCTGTTATGTGCCTCTAAAACAAATGCACAGTGGACACCCTCACCCTCAAGAGGACAGGCTGAACACAATAACACAGGCTGTCACCATAAAACTGCAGGCTGGGGCTCCTGCTCTGTCTGGAATTCCTGCCCACAAACACCTAAGACAGCAGAAGCAGCTTGATGTTGAAAGTGTGGCAGTCTGACATTTGCTTAGCAAGCGCTGCTTTTTTCAGCTAGGGACAATATTTCAGAGGGAGGGTCATCACAAAATGTACCTTGGGATGTCTGAACAGCATGAAAACCAGTACTCAAGAATTTCCCTTTAGTCAGCAAATGTAAATACCAAGATTAAAGGCACATACTAACCAAAATGTATTTTACTCTAATTTAACCTAACTTCATAGTTTCAGGAACAAATGTTAAAAGCACTAACATATACACAAAGTGATAGGCTACTGCAGCAAGGTATTTCAGTATCATCATATAGTTGAATAAATAAAATGTTAAAACTTTGCAGTTCTAAACTGAAAAACTAATCTTTTACACTGTGAAGTTCTTGTACAGTTGTTTTCTGGCATTTACTTTTATTGCAGGGACTGAAGCACCAACAAGAAAATGAAGGGTCTGGCTCTACTATTACTATTCCCATATGCCCTGTTTTTTTACTAAGACTTTGAAAAATCGTACCAGATCTACACAAAATACTCCAGCAAAATTTAACAAAAAATACTTAATACCTTAGGAAGAGAAATAGCCAAATACAAGTAAATAACTTTTTTTAGACTAAAACCATAAGAAAATTTCAAGTAATAAGAAGAATTTGCTACAATGGGCTAAAAATGAACTATCAACAATGATTTTTCTTCTCTCTAATCATTAGGTTAAAAAAATAAGTCAATGTTATTTTATTTCAACAGAAATCAGAACATGTATGTGGTTTATAAAAAAACATTTAAAGAATTTTGTGGAACCTCAGGAATTAAAGTTTTGATGTTTCTAGTCATGAGTTATCTGTCAGTTTATCAACATCCAGTGGTGAGCAACAGCTCACAGAGACTCACTGCTGAATCACAGAAATTCTCCAAAAGCTAGACAGACTTCATTCATTTGGTCGTATCTGTGCTGTTTGTAGGAAGAAACAGAATCTGATCCATTTCACGGACCTTTTTCAACCCCACTGATGTTCCATTACAATGTTCCTCATATACAGGAGTCCCAATTCTCAGTAGCATTCCTCTCTATCCCCACACTTTTATTTTAAAGAGCACTTTGCAACTGCATTATTTTCAGAAGATGTTTTAAATTACACATTCTATTCTAGAACAAATATTTTCAAGTTCTCAAGTAAAGATTCAAATGCTCTCTTACCACTTTTGCAACATAAGGGGCATCACTGCCAACCAACTTCGAAGAATTAACATCAGCTGTTAAAAAGAAAGCTTTTATTAGTAATAGGAGAGGAAACTCACGCCTCATAAACTCACTTGTCATGCAGGATGGACAAACATATAACAAAGTAACTAGGTGCTGACTCAAACATAGACCAGTACCCTAGCCTTTGATAAGAGAATCATACTTAAGTGAAGGCTACTGTATACAGATATTGTATTCTTGCATTCTGCCTTCTGTTTGAGAACTACAGGCAGTTCATTAAATGAAGACATTCTTTTTCTTTTATCCAGTAACTTCTTCCCATTCAATAGTGCTTCTTTTGCTTCCTAGGACTATTATAAACATACACATTTGTGGACCTAAAGAAGAAAAATAAATCCCATGTTGCCATGTCACGTATCCAAAAGTGACCTTCTGTTGCTACTAAGTTTTCGTATTTGTGACAGAAGATACAGAAATGAAGAACATCAAGTGAGGCAAGTACAAAGTATGGGAAGAGTCAGGGTCACAGCTTTGTGCAAATGATGGGGGGAAGCAGAGAACAAGCTTTGGCTTGAACAAAGCTGGAATTTGAGTGAGTTGGAACTCCAGTAAATTTAGCAGCTCATTGAGTAAGGCTGAGTAAGAAGTTGAAAGCTTCTTTGGCAAAAAGCCACCCACTGGTCCTGTTTTTNTGCAGTCTGTTCATTTTAAAAGCAGGACAGATTTTTTTTTTCCTGTTTTCCAACTCAGTATGAATCCAGCACAACCTTTTCCCCAAGATGAGGAAGACTATATTATAATGATCACATTAACTTTCATCTCTTCAGAATTGTTTGAAAAATGACTAGGGGCAATGAAGCAGAGGAGAGTCTCAAGACCTCTCTTATCTGTTCATCTGTCCAAGTAAAAGAGATACTAAGTATAGAACATTATTTCACTTTAAGTTTTCCTTGTAACAGAATTGCAAAACACAACCTGATCTGAGGCTTTAACCATAAAATTCAACA
>VZUA01096988.1:9670-16805 GCA_013401035.1 Horornis vulcanius | reverse complement strand
AAAGGTGAATGGAAGGAAGAGGTATGGGTGTGTAGGTGTGTACCTTCCTAGAGATATCCTGAAAAACATTTGTACCTGATCTTTAAAACAAGCCAGTTGTGAACAATTAATTCACATTACGGGTATAATATACTGGGTAGAAGTATTTGAAGTTTTATGACTGATTAAGATTCTAATTTATAATGTATAATAATCTTTAGTTACTAAACACTCAAAAGATGGAAAGCATAAAAGACTGAAAGGACATATGGATAATTTTCTTCATAGAATGACATATTTAACTGACAGCCTCAAGGTTGTTGCTGTATTTTTCCCCCAATGGAAAGCTAAACATAAGACAAGGAATGCAAGTTATTATAACGCATCTGAAAAGTTTCTTGTGAAACTCCATTTTTAGAAGGGGTTCTCTCAAATTAACAACATAGCATAATGCAAATCAACCTATCTGCCCTTTTGTGGTCATTTGTACTAGGGCAATATGATCCTGGATTGAACATGAATCATCAAAGGTGTGGTCTAATAGTGTTTTATTCACCTTTGATGCATTGTGAATTTATATTTCACATCAATAATGAGCTGCAAAACATTTCAGGGCACTAATAAACAAAATAGAACATTGAAATATTCTTGTTCCCCACTGTATACTAACAGAGGAAATAACACCAAAAAAATCAAAACTATAATGAGAAATATATACACAGAAATATTCAGAAAACCCATAGGAGATGTTCCAAGAAAGAACCAGAAGGGACATTTGCCTAGGAATAAAAGAAGCCTGGGGATTTAACAGATGAGTGACAGAGATGACAGCAGGTAGGAGTGGGCAGCTGAGGGGTTTGGTCTGGTGGCAAGGAGAAAAGAATTGCACCTGGTATTCTGGGCACAAAAGTTGTTGGAAAATAGGTAAAGCACAACGAGGGCAGAGAGTCCAGACAGAAGAGGGCAAGGAGAACAAAACTGCAGTTACTGGAGAGAAGACATGGCCAACTGGAAAACCTTTTCAAATCAGCACAGATTGTAAAGCAAAGGACAAGCAGAGGCAGGAGGAGGAAAAAGAAAACATGACTCTTGCAAAGATCTCACTACTCTAGTAAGTAAGATTTTTCCAGCTGAGGAAAGAGGGAAACTGAAGCAGACAAGGCAGCAGGTAGAAGATACTTGCCAACTTCAAGTTTCCCAGCCAAATTTGTTTAGTATGGTCACACATGCTACTCTTGGCACCTGCCAAGTTGACCATTTATAATGGTTCAGAATTTTACTTGTTCTCTTCTCACTGCTTGAAATGATCCTGGGTCACTTGCATCAAAATGTAGTTTAGAATATTATATGATGAGTATCTGGAAAAATGTGAAATGTACATGTAAAATTAGGCATTTATTAAGGAGCAGCTTTTTGCCTGCTACAATGCAGCTCTGCCAATGCACTTCAGGCTTGACTTGCAATACCCTGCATGAAAATCAGTGCTGTCTCTCTTCAGAGCAGTGACTCAGTCATGCTGAACTATGCCACCTCTGTGGCAGAATATAGTCTATTGTATCTGTTTCATAACCTTTATGACTCAGAATCCAACACAGTTATCACAAAAAACAGAGCAGCTCCTAAAGCGTATTTATAATGCAGACAATTTAATACATCATCATTCAAACAGCAGTTGAAATTTCAGGCTGATACAGCAAACTATATCTTAAATAAAGACTTGCATTGTTAACAAGCTGCATCATGTTTTTCAAGACCCATAGCAGAGGACAGGAAAGGGTGAGTTTGGTTTCTTTTTCCTGCCATCATTACTAACCAAAACACATAGGACTGGACAGCTCAGGGACCTGAAACATGGGTAGTTTTACTTTCTAATCTTGGGCTGGATTTGAGCTATTGACCTATATCAAGACTGGTAAAAAAGCAATGATTGCCAACTTATGTAAGCAACTGCAAAGAGTTTGGTTGTTTCAGTAGATTTTCTAGAGAAAAACAGGGTACAAATAACAAAAATACCCCTGTCTCTCTGGTTTGAAGTCAGTATTGCAGACTGAAGAGCAGCAAACTGTTAGAGTTTGCCAAAGCAGGGAACTGTTCTGAAGTGTGTCTCTACTTTATGGTTTAATTTCACACACAGACACATGCTCCAACATATACCTAACTTGGTTCCAGTTTATGCCAGTGGTAAGGAACAAACATAAAAAATGTTTCTTACCAAGTCCATGAATAGGCAAATTTTGAGCTACCAAGTTGGTGTTTACCTACTGCTCTTGATTCCTTAGTATCAAAAGCAAATTCAGCTGCCCAAAGCCATTTTTGCTCTCCATGGAGAAGAATTTATATCCATCTTTTACAGCAGGTTTTGAAAATGGTATTACAGAATTGTAGATAAAGGAAACTTCACAGTTTGCAATAACATGACCACCAAGGCTACTCTGATCTTCATATCTTTAGCAAAATATATTCAGATCCTCCTTGAGAAGTAGCTTCTTCACAAACTGAATAACTGAATTTAACATATACTGTTAACAGAGATTTCTTTTGTGACACATTGAGCCATCCAGTGGCACAGGCTGAAAAGACTACTGCATGTATTTGTTAATGCATTTCTCCAGTGCCTTTCTTTATATCAGAGATGTATCAGTGATGACAAAAAAAACACACCTCAAAACAAAGCAATACCCTCCTCCCCCAAAAAAAAACCCAAGCAAACAAACACAAAAAAATGCAACAAGAAAATATCAAATATCTCTTTAGTGATAACTGCAAAGACCTAAAAGTAATGAACATTTCTATTCATTTAAGTTCGGACATAAATAGTCTCTTGACATTGATTTACTAGAGAAGGGAGATAGGGAAAAAAGAAAGAAAAAAATGAAAAATTCGAAAAAGTAAAAGTTTAAAATTCTGGGTTGAGGCTGTATATCTGCCCTCAAGTCATTTCTTTACACATCTATGCTTTTCCAAGTAGAATTGTTAAAATCAGATTTGTCTTTGGTCACCTGCATATTCTTGTCATACCAGTTTGAGTTCATTAATTTACCCCGTATCACCTCACTTTTGTCAATCCCAGAATTTGGCGATTGCAAAACAATACTTTAGTGTTTGAAATAGGTAGAGATAAGTATCTGTACACAGGAGAGAACCAATCATTAAGGGCTTAAATGAGCAACTAATTAAATATAGTGTGATTTTTTTATTTTTATTTAAGATTGTAAGAAACTAAATGCTGAATAATGGTGCTATAGCAGTAGCTGGTAGAGCTTGGCTTAGTGTGGGCAATGAAGAAAGATCATTAACAAATAAAATAGGGAGCACCTCAGGGGACACGCCTACAGACAGTCTGTCACCCACTGGTTTTAACATTTCATTTCAAAATTTAATTAGGTATCAATTTCTGAATGCCTAGATAAAACCAGCCTCTTTCCATTGCACCAACATGCATCAGCTTTTGTGATAAATTTAAGGCTATAACGACCTAAATTTTCCTTCCTCTTCCTAAATTTTGAGAGGAAAGAATAACAACAGAAGAATAGCCAGAAATTACATTCTGGGTTCTAGAAACCAACAAACCATCCAACACAAGTAAACAATTTTAATGCCAATATTTAACTCATAACTGATGCACTGGAAGCAGTAGTAAGGCCTTATAAAAATATATATGAGAAGCAATATTATTTCTCACTAACTTCAGAAGGGACAGGACTGGTGCCCCTGGTTAGTAAGGAAATGCTTCATTGATCACAAAAGCAATGTGAGTCTTCTATCATTCTAGTAAAATTTATGACATAACAGTAAGAACCATTGTAGTAAGTCAGTAAGAACTATTGTAGACTTCATGGGACTCCCTACTGTCAAATAGATCATTGCAGAATCTGGCTATAGCTACTTTAGGATGTCATAAAGAATGAAAACAGTTCTATTCTGGAAACAAACTAAGCACTAGTAAATGTTTCCCTTTCTAAAGTAAGCAAGTCAGTTCAATGTCCAGATGATGGAGCAAGTTTACTCCTCCATGTCACAATATAGAGTCTTGATCTTTGTTTTATTGAGGCAACCAGTGCTTGGAAGAGACCAGTAGCATAGATCACATCAGGATTTCAAGTTTTTGTCTGCCAAACAAATAACATAGCTACATCTTTTTGAAGTAATTGTTAGCTAGTTGGAAATATGAACTGTTGTGCAAATATGAGAGCTGCCTTCATTACTGCTGTCATTGCATTTTTCACTGGTGGTTTTTCGGACCTGCAGTTCCTATGCTTCACAAATAACACAGTTGTAGTGGGCTTAGCTGTGTTCTGCGGCAGGTGGGCAGGATGAGACTGTAAACCATCTGTCCATTCATCTCTCTTAGACACATATCTCCCTATTTCAGTTATATTCAGAAATCATTTCATCAAATGACTGATAAAATCGTCACCATTTATACATGGGGAATGAAAGGCCTGGGGTGCTTCAATGTTTCCTTCAGACTGGGGCTCAAGTCTGTGTCGTCAATTCCTTCTGCAATTGTGCTCCACTCACTGCACAGTTTTCCTTCATCCTCTACAGCATCTTTCCCTATCTGAGGCTCCCTATTTACCTCTTTGTGTGGGCTGCACACAGAGTGAGTCAGTTTACAGAGTTTGCCTCTTCATGTTAATTCACTTTATTCTGGATATTCAGCATATAAGAAGGTATTCATAGATACCTTAATGTAAATGGACTGATCCAGTCTCCAAGTTTCATAGTTGTACGATCCCCATTTCAGTGTAATCTTACCCTTACCCCGAGTATTGCAGTGAACTACACTGAAGTAGCATTCAATATCCTGAGGTAATATTAACTGTGGACTATGTCAATCTAAAGTGGAATATCAGGGGGTTGATGTTCCCTCCAGCATGGGAAAGGACGATTTTACACAGGGTTGTTGAGCTTCTGTCAAAGAGCGAACAGCTGTGCCAGCAGTGGGAGGAGATCCAAGGGTGGGCAACTGCTACCTGGGGCTGCAGAATCTGAGGGACTGGGGCTGAGGCACCCTCCTACTGCAAGGGCAGGTGGATCTGTGCTGAGGCTGCTGGTTCAAACAGCCCTGAAGGTTGTGTCTGTGCAGCCAAGTAGCCCTCCTGTGCCTCTGCAGAAAAGAGCTTCTAAGGGCTAAGAATCATATGTCTGTTATTTTTTTTTTTCAATTTATTTTTTTGTTTTAAATTATCACAAATATTCCTTACCTGGTTTGAAAGCAGTAACACCTGGGCAAAAGGAGAATCTTTTCAGTAATGCTTACTTTCAAGTACATATTCATACAAAGAATTGCAAAATTTCCATGTGGAGCTGAATGTGTTTGGACAAGGTCTTACCAGGAAGGCATCCTGTCTGCAGGCAGCTGACTGTGCAATCAGAGCAGGAGCAGTCAGCTGAGAAGCTGCATCTCCTCTGATTAGTATTGCCCAATATGACCCTGTTCCTGAGCAGATCAGCAGTGCACGCTGTGTCTCTGCCTTTCCCATAGACAGTGTTGATGTGCTAATGTGAGGAACATGTATGTCTTATTTGCTAGAAACCTTGCAAACAGAGAAATGATTAAACTGCAGAGGATAGGCACTAGGCTCAGCCCCACAACCCTGTTAATTGCTTAATATGGTATCGTGTGTAACAGATTCTCTCTGCCATGCTAAGGGGCTCTTTGTTGGGCACTAAGCCCAGTAGCAAACACAAGCTGGTTCAGCTTCGCAGGGCCCGTGGTGCAGTGCAGGGGGGCTTCAAAGTCTTCGGGGAGATTGCTTCCAAACAAAGTTTCTGCCTGTATTCTGAACCACAGGGAGGTTTCTAATGGTGATTCCTGTGGATAGAAGGGGCAGCATGTTCTCAAAAGGACAGTGGCCAGCAATAGCCCACTCGTGCTCTGCAACAGCGGTTGTGGTTTGAAGCATTGAATTGATCTCTAAATTGTGAGACAGTAAGGGTGCAAATCCTACCACTGGCAGCACCTGGGGCCATTTTAAGGCCTCTGTTATTAGACCCGAGCAACCTGCTATTTGCACGGTAAGACCTGTCACCTGGTCTTAGACTATTACCACATTTCCTTGGTGCCCAGACCCCTGACGATACATGCAGAAATCGAGGCACCTTCAAGCAGCGTGAAGCTCCTTTATTCTGGCGCAAGAACAACAGAGCTTTGTTCTCAAAGCAGCCTAAACCCTTCATGTTAGTGGAGAAGCCAACAGAGTGATCCCGGGCCGACAGTGCCTGGGGAGCGGCGTTCCCTGGAAGGCGGTGGGGCTCTCTGGGGGGTGCGAACCCCCATGCCCACACACCGAGCATGTAAGAAGCAGCGCGATGAAGAGGATGGTGCGCGCCCCGACCCTGCCGGAGCCGTGC
The DNA here is from genome assembly GCA_013401035.1 of Horornis vulcanius. Taxonomy (NCBI): domain Eukaryota; kingdom Metazoa; phylum Chordata; class Aves; order Passeriformes; family Scotocercidae; genus Horornis; species Horornis vulcanius. Next base: position 10,469 of record VZUA01096988.1, on the reverse strand, counting down.
CGAGCGCTGCCCTGCGTGCGGCCGGGCTGCAACCCGCGGCGGCATTGCTGCAAACACTGCATCCTCCTGCTGGGAGCGTGCTGCTTCTGCTGCCGGGCTCGGGACTGCAGCGAAATTAAATTAAACTCTCTTCCTAGCGAACGGGAAGGTGAGGCAAACTTCGAGCTGGAAATTGGATATCATGCACGGCTCTTGCTTGCGGATGTGTTACGCACAGGCACACACAGGCAGAGTCACACTCACCTGGGGGTCACGCAGCAGTAACACCGACACTCCATCTGCTTACCAAGAAAGCCAACATAGTGTTAAAAAGCAGCCAGGATGCTCAGACCAGATTGGACTTTAGACAGGAAATTATCTTTTCAAATTTTGGTTGAGCGATAAGAAGCTTTTAAAACTAAAGAAATGAATGATGTATGCAAAGCTGTACTTGAAATGATTCTGGTGTTGCAAATTGCCATGCTCTTACTGTGGAGCTGATGAAAATAAATGAAGCTCTGCGTTGCTGGGCTTTTTCCTCCCCCTTCTAATAAATGAAATGAAAAAGCCCCATTATTGAGCCACCTGCTTCAAATTCCTAATTGTGGTAACTGAATTCTGAAATTATTTGTTAGCTGTGTAATATCACAGGCATTAAAAATACTGAGAGGCTATTAAGTTCTTTAAAACGCAGCACTGGATAAAAAGGTGCAGCTATCTTCAGATTTTTATTTCCATGAAATAACTTTTCCAGTAGAGAAATATGTTCAAATCCTACAAGTGCATCCTGAAAAAATCCCCTGCTAATTTACCAGTTAGA
>VZUA01096981.1:0-17424 GCA_013401035.1 Horornis vulcanius | reverse complement strand
TAAGACAACACAAATGAAAAATGAGAATGTAAAATATTTATACAAACAAATGACATTTTACCATTTTCCAAGCTCAAATGGCAAGAGGAGAATGAAAACACAGTTGACACTGAAATTCCTTCTCCCAGTAGGCAGAAATTAGAGATCAATCATACATGACACAGAGTTAAAAACCAGAAAAAGTCAGTTCAGGAATTTAACCATGCCGTGGCTTGCATTTGCAGCTCCAGCCTCATTTCTTTAAGTACATCTTCTCCTATACGTGCAGCAGAAAAATGTGCAGACCAGTCTCTGTCTTGGCTTCCTCATCCCCTTTTCTGCTTCCATCTAAGTTCAGCTTACAGAAGGCAATTCTGAACATGACATGCCTACGTACTGCTGATGTGATGGGTGTGGAGATGCTTGGCTGAGGACTGCTGGCCCTAAAGGCTTGATTCCAGTTATGCTCATGGTTTAGCACAAGGCCTGACCACGCTGGCTCTTAAACTGATTGTTTTGTTCTGCATTTAACCCTTACAGTAGACATTAAATACCTTGACTGTATTAGGAAGCCATTCTTAAACACACAGCTGCTATGGCAACAGCTTTTGTAGGAAGCAGATGTTCCACTCTCTCCATAAAGCCAGCAGCTTTAATAGCACCTTGTGTTGTTGGTGATACCCCAAGGAAATACTGCAGCCACAAGTGAAGCAGGCAGCCTGCTGCCTGCCATCAGCACTGCTGTTTTACTCAAGACATCCTTCCTTAAATAGAGACCCCAAAACAAGTTAAACAGCCAAGGCTGCCTCACACAGGGATTACTTCTAAAGAGTTGCTAAACAACAGCAGCTCTACTCTATTCTCAGCACCTGCAAAAGGCATTAGCAACCATCACAACTAGCACAGTGAAAAAGCACGGAGAGGTGCTGAACAACTGGCTGCTGCAAACATGGATTATGAACAAACACAAGCCTTCCAAGGTTGCTGAGCACCCCTGGCATATTTTGATAAGAGAGCAGAAAGGCAGACACTTCTTTTCATGACTCCTTGCAGGGGAGACAGCCCCATGCTGGCACAGCCATAGCAACTCCAACAACAACAGAGCATCAAGGCAGATGAAATCACAGAGACAGAAATGCAGAAACTACCCAAGTGAAGCATTTTCATTAGTGACTGCCCTGCACCAGAAAGCAGCACCTGAGCCCCTTCCCCTAGAAATACTTTGGTAGAATTGAGATCTGAATCAGGACTTGGTGCCTTGAATCCGTCCTACTTTTCATATAACATTCACTTGTAAGCCAAGTGCTGTGATCAGACAGAGAGAATACAAGACTTAACTTTCAGCTCTCAGGGTGACAACAACTACCTCCCCATAGCTCTGGCACACAGCAATTTTTTGTTATGCACACGTGGAGCTCTCCTTTACAAGAGGCCTTTGTAACTGCAATGATAACAAAAGCCCATTATGAGAAGGTGAAGACGCTAGCTGCTAGCAGATGCCAAGCTGCTAATGACCCCACAAAGATGAAATCAGAGCCAGGGCTTAACCAGGTAATAGCCTCAGCACATGCCATTGGGCCTGGCTCTCTTGGAGCAACAGGAGGGGATGCACCAGAAGCAGCCACAGCTCTGCCAGAATGGCAGAAGCCTTTGTGTGGCAGCAACGCTATCCAGCCAGCCTCACACTCACCCAGGTAGGTGTTCATCCCCTCTGAGGCTGCAAAGACTAAAAGAACACATCAGATCTCTGCTGTCCTTGAAACGGTGCTGCTTCATTTTCATTAAACTGTCGACTGCTATTTCAGAAGAAGAGTCAGGAAAAAAAACCTCTGCTCACCTAAGAAAAATATGGAAGAGAAAACAAATGGCTCCATCTCAAGCAAAGCCCTCTGTCCTACTGATTACATTTAGCAGCACGAACATGCCTTTTCCCTCATCCTCTCTCCAGCCTGGTATCAACAGCCTGCCCCAGGATCTGTGAATTAACCCTTCACAGGAAGATACGACCTGTGACACACGAGAGAATTACGATTTTATTTTTTGAAATGCACTGGCAGTCCAGCCAACAAAAAGCAACTGGTTCCCTGAATGAGGCTGTGAGGTAGAAGGGCAAACACAGCCATTGAGACTCCTCTAACACCCTGCCTAGAAAAGCAATATAAGGGGAGACTTGAGACGAGGTCCTCAGGCTCTGTGTCCTTCACACACACACACACACACATTTGCATGGCAGGGAGAGGGAGAAAGAAGGAAAACATGGTTCAGGCAGCTACAGAAATCAGATCTGCTTCTAACTGAACCTGTTCTTAATTGGGGAAGAGGCTGAGAATGTGCATTTCCTTAACTCACCCGACACCTAGGGAGGGGATTCAGTCTGCTCTGTGCCACTGGGCACTATGAGGGACCTCAGCCTTCGTTGCTCTTGTTTATGAAAATCTCTCTCAACAAATAGCTTTGATCCCCACATAAATATTTTTATTTGTACATCTATCACAGGCTGTGGCCCAAAGACAACACACATTTTCATATAATCAGGGTTTTTTCTGTCATGTGTATAACTCAGTTAAGAAAGGAGAAGACACGTATGAGAGTATTTTTCAGCAGTTTGCTGTGGACTGGGGAAGCAGTTATTTTCTTTAGCTGCTGCTGCTATAAATCAAAATGTGTAGATAGGAAAATATTAAGGTATTTATAGCTATGTGAATAAGTGAGTTTGTGGAGTTCTGGCCAAAGAAAGCCAAACAGTCCTTTCACTGACTGAAAATGACAAGGGTTTTGGCTTCCGCGGTAAAACAAAACTGCAAATGCCCATTTCAGAGCAGTAAAAATACACCATAATGCAATATTTAAAGTATTTTGTTCATTCAATGCCATATTTTAATAGCAATCTTGATAATGTTAGAAGCAATATGAGGTTATTTCAAAGGGAAAAACACCTAACCTGTTATTTGTTGAAAACATCACACAAAATCTATTCGTATTTGCATTTGGCAAATTCAAATGCACTCCATGTATGGCTTTAGTTAACCAAGAATACCAGGCAAGTGTTCCAGCCCTCTTTTACTAGAGCACCCAAGCCCTGAGTAACACAAAATACTTTACCTGGTCTTGTGTGGTCAGGGCAATGCCCAAATCTCTCTGTGGCTGCAGGCAGCCCCCACAGCCTGAGTGCAGCTCCCCCAGCATTGACTCCAGCCACCACCTGTTCCTCACCTCCCCTCTGCTTTCCTCCAGCTTCACCTGTTTCACTGACTGGAGTAAAACGAGTATTTACTTGTCCAGGGGCACACTGATCACTACCAAGTCATTTTGATACCATGCCAACACGCTACCTGGGACCTAGCTGCCAACTGTGGCATTCTGCTTATTTTATAAGCATAATGACATTTTGTAATTCCAACAACAAACCATTAAGATGGGCAATTAAATACATTATATGGGGAATTAAATGTAAGGCATTAAGAGCAGCAGCAATTTCTCTGGTCTGTTGCTGTACAGAACCCGACAGATGTGTTTGTGTTGTTTGGTTTAGCAGAAGGATCCCAGCAGCAAGAAAGGGGATGGAACCTGACTCCCTGGGCCAGCTGGGCCAGCCTGGGCTGAAGCCCATGAAACGCTGCCCAGGTTCTTGACCTGGGTCAAGCAACTACCTGCCAGCATGAAAGCTGATCTGAATCCTCAATGTTTGCAAATGATCTTTCTGTTCATAATGCAAACAAATGTTTCTGCTGTCCCAGCTTTGAACTCAATGTATACATAAAAGCCAAGCTAAAAACAAAGCCATAATCACTGAGGTGGAAATAATTGGAAATACTGTTTAATATCCCAAACAGGTGCCTTTTGTTAGCTGAGCTCCCAGGGCCAACATTACCATGCTCTTCATTTGGGGGGCAGTTCTTTGGAGGTCACCTGCAGCCACAGGAGCCAAAATTGCAGCACCTAGGCCTTCCATTCTGGCATTCAGATCTGACCTTCAGAGCGAATGCAGGCGATCTGCAGCATGCTTCTCTCTGCTCTGCCCCATTATCTGCACCTGTCTGCCCAAGGCATCAATGGGCAGTTAACAGCTTCTACTGGTCTCATTTCCCCTCTCCCTCTCTTCCACCCATTCCCTCAAAGGAACCCAGTCCTGTTTTTCTCAGAAATACTTCCATCACTCTCCACTACAGGGAGACTGTCTTAGCCCACAGACAGTATTTAACACACTGCAAAACATTTATTTTCAACTAATTTATACTTTGTTATTCTTGCAGTCATCCATCTCTTGCATTTTTCCGAAGTTCTTCAGCTGGGAATGGTAAGGTAGATCCCAAAACTGTAAAACAAGCTTCCACCAGGAAAGGTGTTCTGTGAACTGCTCTTTTAACAAACAGGTAAAGGATTTAAAAGGCAAAGAGAAACACAACAGTGATGACAGCCTTCACAGAAATCTTCCTTATTTCTGCCTGTACTTCCTGTCTGTACTTCAACATCCCCTCAGCCACAGCACATAGTATAAGCATTCTCTTCTGAGCAGACTCAGTCCATATAAATTAAAGGCACAGGCACTTTAACATAGCCACCAGGCTGTTTTCTCCATCTTTGTGACAAAGGCATCGCTTTCTTGCTCCTGCTCTGACAAAACAGTCTCCATCCCTGCGTAAATTTACATTTCAAGGGAGAGTGCAGAAGGTCTCCAAGAACCTAGTTCAAGTTCTCCTTTCACTGGGGCAAGACAGATGCTTTTATTTGCCAAAAAACAGAGTCCCAAGCCAGGGACAAACTTCTGCCCCAGGAAGGAGAGCGGAGAGAGCCCGCACTGGCAGGCAGGTTTCACTGTCTGCAATTGGCTTTGACAAAAGGTTAATCCCTAACATGTTTCAAGGAGGCAAACACCAACCTGCTGTACATGCAGCTGCATACAATGGAAAGATTTTTACGGCCAAGGATAAAAAGGTCAGGGACGCTCATCACGTTCACATTTCTCCTGGAAAGCCATGCTGAACAGCAAAAGCTCCTGAATATGACCCTCTGTTCACAGCAAAACAAGCACAAACTAAGGAATATAAAGCTGCAGGTGCTAGGAAAGGGGCAGAAAAGTTCAACGTGCAGGTGCTGTAAGGGACCCTATAGGGTATCTCATGTGTTCCCTGTACTATGCTATCAAGCTATGAAAAAAATGAGCCATTAACAATTGTATTTGTTAGACATGTAGTTTATAGAACACTAAGGCTTGAAAGACCTGATAAATAGAAAGAGAAATGCATTTCTGTGAACACTAGAGCAAAGCTGGACATTTTTTGCCTCCAATACCACAAGCATTTAAGTTGAGCCTTAAAACAGAACATTTTTTAGATCTCATCCTCTAGATTATCCTTGGGAAATTTCTCAAGCTCCTAGTAGAACTGATGAGCTAAATCTTGCAACTGAACTACACAACACACTATACAACGAAGCAAAGAACATCAAGAGGACGGGCTCTTCAGGGTACCAGTGCTTGCATGACTTCTACACACCTTGGGATCCTGCTTTCTCCAGAGGGACTGGCCTCAGCTGATCCAGATCCCATTTTAGAGTTCCCACTGTGTAACCTCGATGCAGATGCAGCAGGAGTGCTAAGGAGAGGGCAGGTGTGAGATGCCACTGCCCTCTCTCTGCACACATTGCACAGCCAGGCACCTGAAAATGAGGCAACTCAAACATGAAATACCAAAGGAGTTACCAAGGACAAGTCCCCCTGCCGACCACTGTGCTGAGGGAGCTGACCCATGGACAGAACTGCCTTCCTCAGCATCTGGGCTAGAAGCAAAGTCCTTTACAAGCACAACTGGCTGAACAAACTGGAGGAGTCAGTTCCTTCCAACTCGGCAGTAGCAATGAGGATGGAAAAAAAGCTTACGTGCAATGTGATACCAAAGCCAGCAGAAGGAAGACTGAAAACTGGGAGGGAAAAAATAGAGAATTTAATTATCAAAGCAAAAAGTATTTTCCATCCAGATCTAACAAGTTACCACCAAACACTGAATGAGTACTACATCTAATTCCACCTGGCAAGAAACTTGTAAATTTTGCTGAAATGATACAAAATACCATCCCTGCAAATTACTCTGCCACTTTCACTTTCACCTCTTCCCAAACCTCTGCAGCTCTGCCTTTGGGCAACTGTCCTGACCTTCGGCATAGCCAGGTACAGAGCCAGATAGAGATGCAGCCATTCCTTCCAGGTTATTCTCTCATGGTTCCTCCCTAACAGCTCCCATCTCACCAACCCCTCTATTCAGATAAAAAGGTTGACAGGTCAACTATGGCACTGGAAAGAAAAGGTGCCACAAATAAACCTTCAGGTTATCTGAAAATTGTCTCTGAGAGACAATCACAATAAATACCAATTTATTGCTTGATTTACATTACCAGCTTTTTCCTCAGAGCTGTGTATCAGAAAACCCTGGAACACTACCATACTTTCTTATTATTTACAAGAACAACAGTTTATCTGAGTATATCTGCTTCTGCTGCATTAAAATCTGTCTCATAGCAGGCTTATGTTAAAAAAGCAGTGCTTTTTGTGAAGTCTCTGACAAAAGAAGCTGGTATTTTGTTTGAAGTATGAAAGTTACATTAATTTTCCTGTTTGCTGACGACTTTCCAAACTACCACATTCTACCAATTCTATATAATTCTATGCCCCTGTGATCTGTAACAGCTAGAGCATGGCTACAGAACAAATTTAACACACTCTTGACATGTTATAATTCTGATCTTACTTTGGGAAAGTTGAGAGGCTTTTTCCTTAACCTTGTGATTAATTTTTGAGGGGAAAAAGACCCCAAAACACACCCATAAATAATCCTGCTTTGTTGTAGAACTTCCTGAAACAATTCTCTCCGAGAAAGAAAAATAATTTCTATTTCTGCTGTCTAAAAAATTGGAACTCCAGAACAAGGCTTCTCTTCTGTCAGGAGCACTGGGAATTAATTCATAGCACATGATGACATATGCACAGGTTTTTCCAGCGCAGACACAGTGGAAATTTCTCAACAGGAAGCACTGCTGTGCCCTTCAGCTAAAGGTACATTATAGCCACAGGTCCCATGTGCTCACTCTGAGGAACTGACCAAAGTTGAAATTTTCAAATTACAGGTAAGTTTCAGCAGATCCAAGCTTTTAGAAGGAGATTCCAACATATGCTGCAGGGATATAAACAACTTTGTAAAACTAAGGATCATAGTGCTGCCAAACCCATTCGAACTGAATACAACAAACGAAACAAAACACAACTTCATCTGGTGATATTTATGCTGGGAGAACTTGTAGTATAAATTTTTGAAAAAGGGATTTTTCCACCTCACCACGAACACAATGTCCCTTTAACTGCTGCTGCTGCTTTTACTTGCCTAGTACAACACCAAAGAGCACATGGAGTACCTCTGCTCCTTACTGCTGCTGCTCCTTTCCAGTCCCAACCTCTTTTCCAGTTTTCCAGGATAGCGTGGATACACTGGTTTGTCCCGGCTCAGCCCCACCTTCAGCTACCAACAAACCATATCCGTGCAGCTCTCCAGCACTGGTGCAATGTATGTTTTACTCCCATCAGGGCAGCTCAGACTGCTGCCTAAACAGCCCTGGACAAAGATTACGCTGCCACAGCGGTTTCTACACGGAAGAGCCATTTCTTTTTAATGCCTCTCATGTCTGCAGCAGCGTGAAGCTGCTCCACACAGCTCTGTGCCCTGCAAGTGGGCAGGGGGAGAGGGATGGGGCTGCCTCCCAGGCAGCTGGCTGCCGGCCACGGGAGAGCAGCCTTTCCTTTGGGGCTGCTGTCTGAGGCTTTTTTAAATCCCACTTTAGAAACGGCAGCTTTGATTTGTCAGATGCAAAAGTGGCCTGCAAGAGAGGATGGCAAGCTATTTAATTCCACTGTGTTATACAGGTTTAGATGTACTTACCTCTTTTATGCTGTATGAGTACACAACCACCATCTTCTCTGGATATTAAGTGTCAACCAATGAATCTAAGGGGATTCTCTCACTTCAGTCACGCAATTCAGATCCCAGTGTGGTTTCTGCTGCACTAGGAGACTATTTTGAGTGCTCTGAATATATACAATGCACTCAGCATTAGCCAAAATACTGATCCAATACTTCAATGAGTTGGTAGCTGCAGAAGTACATGAAATAGCTAGAAAACCCACAGGGCATGTAACAAAAGGGATGGACAGCATGACAATGATTTTGTTATCGTAACACTGAGGTCAATCCTACGGATTACAGAAGAAGAACATGCCTGTCATCTAGTTTTGCAATGCTTGGATCTTGGAGCTGAAAATGCTCAGGTACCTACCACCAACAGGGTGTTATTCAGTAAATTACATTTTCTACACTAAAGCTACATTTTTATCCTCAAGCCTGTCAGCTCTCCCCACACTGGAAGCTAACAAAGCACCAAAGAAAACTTGAAATAGTGACATCTCAGCATTTCCTCTTCCAGATCCAATAATTAATCAGCTATGCAGTCCTGCACCTTGCCTGCTTAAGGTCAAGAAGTCCTTCCTGATCCAGACTGCCTTTGGCTATTAAATGATGGCTTTAGTTATATAGTTACAGAAAAAGGAAAAAAGGTATTATTCTTATCCTTCTGTAGTTACTCCACGACTGGGAATACTACCATGAACTCTGAAGACAGGCCATCAAAATGAAGGTCACATCCACTCTGTCCTGACCCTGGGTTCCTGGCTGTTTAAGTGAACACACTTTCACTAGTTCATAATAGGATGCAAGAGAAACATTTGTTCCATCTGCAATACAGCAGACACAACACAGGCAGACTACAGGAAAAAGGGATAAGCAGCAGGAGGGCTTGTGAAACTTTTCCACTCCAAAAAAACCCCAAGCTTTTCCAAACTGTAAGAGTTCTCACATGAAGGTGCCCTGCCTGTATAACCAACCTCTTGCTGTCACAATTAAGGAAATTTCAAAATTTCCAGTACTTTCAAAATATTCAGCACCTGGAATTGGCTGACAAGCACTAAGACATTTAGCTTGCTAACACTGACTTCCTATAGGCTTGAAAACCAGTAGAGGCATGGCCAGGTGTGAGGCCATAGCTCCCAAAGCCTGGCTGCAGCAGGGCCTGGTTTGGGTTTGCTGCATCATCAGATAGCTGTGGATGCACCATGTTACAGCAAGCACCAAGTCATGTCAGCTGTGTAAGTTTCATTTAAACAACTAAATCGCTCTCAGGTTCCAAAGTTAACAGCAATAACCACAGGAGATAAGGCAGAGTGTCCTTAATGCAAAATCACCACACCAATTTCTTATACACACCACCATCTACCAAACCTATGTCCTGGGAAACAATGGTTGAAAGCTTCACCTTGCAGTCTCTTCCCATGCCATACAGTCCCCATTCCAGCCTCCTTCAGTTCAGCTGTCTGCCTGGGTTGGTCTGTTTGCTAATAAAGTGCTTCCCAGTATTTACACAGCAGATGGTGGGCCTGCACCTCTTCATTTTGTCCCTACTTTCATGTGGGTTTAACTGAGTCCCACCACCACCTGCTCTTGTTTTTGCTTATACTGTTTTAAGTCACCCCCCAAACTACTGCAGTTCTTCACTATCAGCCAGAATTATCAGTTGGTAATTCTGGTGAAGTCTCTAGGCAAGAATTCCAAACAAGTCTAAGTGATAACTGCTGTTTCAACAACTATCCTGTGCCAGCACAGTTCAAGGCCACAGGACTCTCTAGTGTCTCCAGCCTTCCCTGCTTTAAGGAGGCTTTCTTGGGGTGAAGCAGCTCTGCTGTCATGACAGTGACATGCTTTTATTCCTGATCTGTTGATCTGAAATAAAAACGAATTGTGTCCAAACCTTCTTTCTAGTGTCCCTGTAGAAAAAAGGTGATTTATTTTCTAGGAAAAAAATATGTGAGCTGCAAACCAAATCAAAGCAATAATAATCTAGAGTTAACTCCTCATCGATTCTCATTTCACCTAAATCAGCTCATCCAATTTGTTGTTGCACAACTGCACTTACTATTATATCTATTTCACATGTGCTGGGTAAAAGAAAGTGTTACAACCACTGCCAAGGGCTTCAGGAAATGAAGGTTTTGCCTTCTTTATCCCAGTTGCACTTCACAACTTTTACAGTTAAGAGCCTGTTTTGTAGAAAGCCAGCAGCACTTCAGCTCCCAGTGAAGTGTTTCAGAGCATCAGAAGCAAGGACTGTCTTCCCCTGGAACTTCTGCACTGCAACTCTGACATTGGTTCCAGCACCTTATTCCCTTTCCCCTGAACAGAGCAGCTTGTGCTGTCCCCTCTTGCCTCTGCATTCAGGATGTTCAAATGCAGAATAAAGCCTCAAAGTCTTCCCAATCTTGTCATTAGAGCCATTCTACTTTCAGGAAAAATAAACCACCAGGTACTCAAGGGTAAAAAAGAACTTCCACGTGGTGTGGACCACGGTTGAAGGGACAGACACAACTTTTTCACACAGCTGTGAAAGAACAATGATGCCCTGTTAAGCTTCCTTCCTTGGTGGTCCTTAAAACTAGGCATCACATTTATATTGTTATCAGTACATATGGTAATTTCTGCTCAAGTTTCTGTGTGCTGCCATTTTTCTGATAAAGAAGTCAACAACAGAGTGGAAATCTGTCTCCTCTTTAACTCATAACAGAGTGAACAACATCTTTTGATCAAAATGGGACTGAAAGTCATCTTAACGCTGTACATTCCCTCTTCCCAAAACCTCCAGTGACTGGGCCTGGCACCAGCAGCCTTGGAGAAGGGTCTGTCCCCCCAGCAGCCCACTCATTCTGGTCTCTGTTTTCACCAGGCACAAAAGGTGACAGCCTGACAAGTGCATTAAAACTTTAAGCTATCTGAAGGCAGCCAGACAGAAACTTTGTGCACAGATCCCCCAGGGGAGTCTTTTTTGATTTAGCTTCCTAAAAATAGGTCTTTAGAGGGAATTGAGGCTTTCAGGGGTTGCTTGTTGCTTTTTTAACCAGTTTTGAAAAGGCTCCCTCATCCATAGGCTTTTGTTGCTTTTAGCAACTTACAGGTCAAAAAGCAGAAGATGTACTGACAAAAGAAACCTGACCTACATCTTGCCTCACTCTGCTGGGTTACATCGTTCCTATGCATGCTTATGTAAGAAAGAGAAACGGAGCACACCAAAGAGGGTTCAGGAATCACAGCCTCTGCTGCTGCCTCTTCAGTACCTTTTCACCCAGCACTGGTGAATTCCTTTAAAATTTCCCTACCATATTTTCCTCTTTCTGCAAAAAGCAATTAAGAATATTTACTGACCTCACAGGGGAGACAAAGTATTTCAGTTAATTGTATCTTGTAAAGACTCTAAGAACACCCAGTGAAAGGCTTTATAGGAATGTGAAGTGCATCATAAACTCGGAAAATGTACTGGCAGAGACACAAAGGTCATACCTGAAGTGAAGTGTGTCAAATAAGTATCCCATTTAAAGAAAAAAAATTGCAATTTAAATAACCACATGCTGTCCCACCATACCTTAACTGAGATTTTACAAGACACTCATCAGAAAGGTAGTAATTTCACATGCTACTCGGTGAACTGGAAAGAATTTAAATAGATAAATAAGGTGATTTGCAATCAGTGATAACTGTTAGAAACCACTAACTATACAAGTTGGTTTATTATCTGCTTTAAAAAGACTGAGTGAGGGCCCACACAAGCAGAAGCAGAAATGTCTCTCACTACAACTTACTGCTATTTTTAAGCAAAAGCCTCCTTTCAGTTTTGATATTAAAAGCAGAAATCAGTTCCTTTCAGTACAGAAGCTGAAAGCTGCAAGTGCCTGAGTTCTTACAGGGCTGAAGGACAGGATCTCCTGAGCTGCAGGGGAGCAAACAACAGGCAGACAGGGGCAGGGGATGTGTGCAAGGGCAGGGGACAGGCTGCTGCTTCTACCACTGCAATCTGCTGGATTCGCTGTAGATTTTACCCCCCAAGGGATTTCACACTAAAGCAAGATCCCATGCCCCGACTTAACAACTTGCCAGCTGCCAGCAGGACCAGCCAGCATCACAAGTCAAGTCACGGATCAGGGCAAATACCTCAGAGGCCTTGATGTAATAATTACACAGCAGTGACTGCACCATTTCACAAGTACCCATTGCTGCCTCGGGATCCTTTTGCTGAAGGAAAAAGGAAAGGAAAAGGATTCAAAGGAAGGAAAGCAGAAGGATTCAAATGCAGCCAGGACCACAACTTGACCACCTTGAGAGAGGGAGGGCTGGCAGGTGAGGATGACCCTCACAGGAGAGCATGGGCACTGCGCAGTTGTACTCCTGCTGGAAAGCTGGCCCACAAAATGTTTTTGACAGTTCACTTAAGTGCCCTTATGGCTACCAAAAATTCATGCAATTTGTTGCCCTCTCTGCCCCAAATCCTCACAGCATTTGTTTCTTTCACTAAGAGTCCTCTCTACTCCACGTGTGAACCTCAGGGTGTTAGGTCAGGTTTTGGGAAGGGCTGGGAAGGAGCACAGGAGTAAGGCTGATGCACTTACACCACTGTCCTTCCTGTTTTGCCTGATGAACATCACACTCTTTCAGGGTTTTCAAAGCCCTTTATAAAGCAGATAGATCCCACCTCACATCCTTTTAGGACCAGACAAGGACTGCTTAAGGTAAGAACCTCTTTGGTGAAGGATCTCAGCATCTCCTTTCTATTGCTACCCTGCTTCCATTAGCTTTTACTGCTCTTAAGCAGTGTCCCATCCTTCACATCTCCCAGCCACAAAGACACAGGCTCTGCCATGTATCAGGGTACTCAAGGGGAAAGGCAAAATGAGATCTGCCTTTCCCAGTTTATCCTCCCATCTTTTGGAGGCAGAAAAAGAGAAAGATAAATCCATGTTCATTTGTTGCCCTCAGGATGTCAGTACTTAATAAATGCACTGATTGTGGCCCAAGATTAATTCCTGCCAGTACTGATCCCCACAGTGGGATCTAGGTAGGGTGTGCACCCTGATTTCTGAAGGGAGAGCATGTGATGTACAGCTTCCATAGGCTGCAGAAAGGCAGATGATACTGTGATTCAGCACTGAGGTTACTTGCTGGCACTATCTCCTCACCATTTTCATGCTGTTTCTGAAAAAAACCCCAAAACTTCGAGCTTGCTTAAATCTGGCCAAGTGACCTCCTATCGCTCCGGCACCTCCTTCTAATGACTGCAGAACTTCCAACCACAATATTTATGATTCACCCGTATGTGTCCAAAAATCCTACTTACAGGCTTTTGCCAGTGGCAACCAAGATGAAAAAGCTATTTGTGGAACTGAGAAAGACAAGATGATGTAGAAGAGGGAAATATAACAACCAGGATGTAATCTAATTCCACAAGAATGAATTCTACTTTCAAACCTCCTCAAATTAAGTTTAAATGAAAAAAGTATTTCCTTAGAACACATTTCTCATTTGGAGCAACCACAGTTCTCCTGATTCTGAGTGCCTAGAAAAAATATATTGCACAAACCACTTTTAATAAGGATAGATTTTTCCAATTTATCTTTGACCATTTATTGCAAGCTCCAATTGTATAGCCATCTCTCACATATTTTAAGTCACTCTGGGCCTATATTTTACACCTTCAACCTATCATTTTATTAGTTTTCATGTTAGTAGCACACAGTAACAGAGATGTCCAAAGCCACTAGCCTTCCTTTTACACTGGAATGAAGACCTCAATGGCAGGCCACAGGAGGACATGAACAAATGGTGCCAAATTACATTACCTCTTTCCTCTGGTAACACAACACCATCAAACTGGCTCCCTAACTGGCTGGAGTTTAAAATCCACAGACAAGCATGGTGAATTTTTTACTGTTAGAGGAAACATTTTGGGGGTTTGCTCACTTAGTATTGGAAACCTAGTGCTTCCTCATTACAAATCCAACACATTTGCAACAGAGATATCCCAGGGGGAGAATAAAGGAAACCAAATGAAGCCTGAAGCAGACTGCAAACAAGGGAGCTGAAACAACTGCTGGAAGTTGTTAGCTCTTCCATACATTTTCAGGAAACACTCTGAGCACATAGACAGATGACTCTTACCTGTATTTTCCTGCATGAGAATGGTTCAAAGCCGCATTAGGGGACATTTAGAGTGGACATCAGGAAGCATTTCTTTACTGAGAGGATGGTTAAACACTGGAACAGGCTTCCCAAGCACGTGGTTGTTGCCCCAAGACTAACACAATTGTACAAAGCCCTTAATAACACACTTTAACTTTTGGTCAAGTGAAGTGGTCAGACAATTGGACTGAATGGGAATTTATAGGTCCCTTCCAAATGAAAAATTCTATTCTATTTCTATTCTATTCTAGCCATCTCTAAACACATGACGCTTATTTTTCACAAACATTCTTTGCTGCTTCTAGCTGCCCCATTTTTATTTATGGCTAAATGTAAAATGTCAGTTCAGGTATTCTCTGACACCTTTCTCCTTCACAGAAACTGGACTTTTTTAGTTTTGTGTACAAGGTTCCCTCTTTACCCTGCTGCCAGATGGGCTGAAAAGCACACTGCTCCAGGATCTAGCTGCATACCTGAAAAAGAGGAGGGTTTCAGAGGCATAATAGACAGAGCAGCTCTTGTGACAGCCTAGATGACCCCAACGTGTTCCTGGTAATTTTGAAAGTCTGACACTTACTCTCATCACCAAACAAAAAACTCCCACATTATTCACAAAATCTGTTGCCGAGAGAAGGTTCTAATCACTCCTCTGCCAGCAGGAATGAACACTGAGAATTTGCAACTTTTTACATGCATGGTATTAGCACATTTCATAACTCCATCTTGGAAGAAGAGGGAGCTGCAGTCTATGGATAATGTTCAGGTTAAGTACTTCAGTAATCTGCTACCATCTGACATTCACAGACAAAAAAGTCAATGACTTCATTTAATGATTAAAATGAGTTTGGTTTTGTATCAGACTTGGCTTAAGAAGGATGAGCTGGATTCATTAGAAAATGATGATTAATTTATAAGCCACTTCTATTTGAATTGGCTAACAAAGATCAGGGGGAAAAAATCAAAAAACCTCAGAAAGCTGTTTTAAAACAGATGAGATAGCTGTGTTTTATTGTGCTGCCTTTAAAGGACATGGGAATGAATCTGACACCTGCTCATCTTTAGCTATAGCTCAGAAACCAGTATTTCTCTGAATGGACATTTAAATGACAATGTCAGTCTGGACTTTACAGTTAGCTTTTAAACTGCATTGCTTGGATTTATGGCCCGCAAGAGATATCAGGTGCAGAGCTTATGTACAATCCATCACTTCCCAACTGGTACCATAAAGCCAGAAAGATACTTCACCTCCTTCAAATGAGATTTCTTACCTCAGAACCTGCAGACACTGAAATACAAGTGTAACCCCATTTAGGTAAGAGAAGCCCAGAGGCGGCAGCAGGTCATCCTGCAGAGCAGAAGGGAGCTCTATAACATCCATGAGCAGCTCCAGAATCAGGGTGCTACAACACACCCTGCAGGGCCGCCTTCTCCTGCACTCAGGACATGATGCATGACCAGCAGCACAGCATCTCACCCACTGACCTAATTAAAAGGCTTAAGGGTGTGAGGGAAGAGAAAAGGGATTTGGTTTATATCCAAATATTGTGTAAACACACTCACTTCTTAACAGTTCTCAGAGGCATTACAACTTCGTTGCCCTTACCTCTCATATTCGCGCTACCAAACACCAACTGAGCTGCTGCTACTTTGAGCTGTCCTCAGGCAGGGTAGTAGGCAGCATCTGTGGGTAGCTGAGAAGAACTGCAGTACCCAGGAGATAATGGAGATTGTATTTTGAGGGCCACTTGTTTTTCCAATACAGAGGAACCAGAGTATCAAAATGAAACAAAGGCAAGTACAGAGTGTCCCCTGTGCCAGGCTGATTCCAGCACGTGCCATACACAAACTGCAGCACTCACCCAAAAGCTATCAGGACTGTACTGTGCACAAGTATCTTCTGTGCACACACAAACACTACAACACACCAGTACTTCCAGCAGTAGGCTGTGTGGTATCTGCCCTTGAAACACTCAGGAGAACAGGACAAGTAGATGGGAAAACACAACACTGACTAAGAAATATCCAGTCAGCCTTTCCAGCCGTTTGCTAAAATTTGTGTATTTGATCACCATAAGCAAACACAGAGCTTTCATCTACACTGACAAGTACAGCATGTCCCAGAGAAGTGCCCTAACACTAAAACATGTCACTGAAGTTTTAATAAAATCTCATCCAACTCTACTTTTTTTGCCAGAAGAAAACCCAACTAATTCATCTTAATTACTCTGCAAGCATAACAAGTTCTACACCATGCAGACTCAGTTTACTGAATTCAGCCCATGGAGTAATTGACTTTTTATTCTACTTGCCTTTGTTTTAGTAACTAGTGCTGAAACTGGTAACCAGTGATGAAGACTATTTCTGGAGGATAAAAATCTAGATTGGCCAGAACCAGTGAGAACAAAACAGGGTATTTAAATTTAAATTTTTGAATTTTTTTTTTTTTAGACAAGCACCAAAACATTAACTACTTCATCTCACACGAGCATGACTGATTATTGGCTGATCATATCAACTCAGTTAATGCAAAAGTAAGCCAACACATGCTATAGCTACTCTGCTTGCACCATCTGCACTGTTAATATACAAATGCACAGATCTAGCAGGGGTACACTAAAAACCCCACTATGGAAGCGCCACTTCACCTGTCTTTTCAAATGCACCTTAAGCACATCTAAGGCAGGGAATGTGACCACAGCAGCAGAGAGTAGTTTGGTAATACACATTTCTAGTACACGGAGAAAGCTGCTGCAGGAGCTCAGCAAGCTGAAAGTCTAGCAGGATCTCTGAACACAAAGTTCATGGGAATTCAGCAGTTCCCCTTCCTTGTTTTTTATACCAAGTAACTTACAGGAGGCAGCACATCGTTCTATTTTAAGATAATGGTATCATTAAGGGTGAAACACACGTAGTTATTTTAAAACACAGCAGTGCAGCTAAACTGCATCAACGCTCGCTTCCAAAGCCTGGATCTGACTCTGAAGCACGGAATTCGCAAGCCCTGCACAGCCGAGTCGAAACAAAAGGGTGCAAATGCGAGACAGCAAAGCACTGCCCCGCTCCCCACGGCACTTCACACACGCACAACTTTCCCTGCCGAGCCCAGCTGCCGCTGCAGCACCGCGTCCCCAGCAGGCCGGGATCCTCGTTCTTAAGGCACGCTGGCAGAGGTTGAGACACAGCACCAGCTCTCGGAACCGGACAGGAGGCGGGCGGGATGCAGCCGGGATCCGGCGGCTCATCCCGCCGGCAGCGCTGCCGTCCCTGCGGGCCAGGAGCGCGGCGGAGCCTCCCGGCGCTCACCTGGCACCGGCGGCCGAGCCCGGGGAGCCGCGGCAGCCGCGGCCGGGCT
>VZUA01096975.1:4456-34792 GCA_013401035.1 Horornis vulcanius | reverse complement strand
ATGTGCCTGTCTCTGAGTGTGCACACACATATATACACACACTCCTACAGAGTACATACTATAATTTTTTCTCCCACATCACTGGAAGCAGAGAAAGTCAGTCATAAACAAAGTGACATTCTCCAGGACAGGCACTGCTCTTTCAGCCCAGTCCCAACCACAGCTTAGTGTCTGTAGCTCTGTGGTTTAAAATCCCATTATTTTCTAACATAAGGCCGAGATTGCAGGGCCTTGTTTGTGGCTGCAAGCAAGTATAAGAGTACCCACAATCTGCCAATCAATACCAGCCTCTCTTGACTGGTTGGCTACTAAAATCCTATCTGGCTTTTAAGGAATATATCTGACTTTGTGCCTGCTGGAGAAGAGACAAGTTGTGGGCAAACAGAGAATTTTTTCACCAAGTAAGCAGTGTGGTTAAAAAAGAGAGAACACAGATTCCTCAAAATGCACAAGGAGGAAAAAGAAACTTGGGGAATCAGGGTGGCAGCTGGATTGGTACACCTCAAAGGAAAATGAGAACTGCATGAGAAGCTGAACCTTTACACTAGAGTATGTTCCTTTTTCTCCAAGTCAGATCAGTTTGCAGTCCTGTGCCAAATATTCACATTAACTACTAGGAGCTCCTTGTTTCTGAGACATTTTTATTTTTAATATTAAGCATTTACGCCTTATCAGAAAACTAGCCTTAAACCTAATACAGCTGGAACTCAGTGAGAAACAGGGTCAAAAATGGCTTCTTCAATCTCCATTTATAATAGACAACTTTCAGACAGTTGGAGACAAATATTTATTATCAAGAGCTTCCCAAGTGAGTTAACTTCTTGCCATTACAAAATGTTGATTAAGGAGCCCTGTTTGCTCAAGTCTCTTTTGGAGGGACAGCTCGGACTGGTACTGAGAGGAACACTCACAATCACAGCATCCAGGCCATTAATTAAAGCCTTATAAAATCCCAGCAGAAGTTACTGGAAGGATTCCCATTGATCCATTAGATATTGAAAAAGTCTTGAAATACAACTTAAGTGATAAACGCAGAGACCTCTTCCCTTTTTTGCAGCATTTTTCCTGCTATTTGAATCCTTTACATGTCAAATGCCATCAGGATCAGTGGCCAAAATCTCTGCCAGAAAGGAAAGGTGGTTTGTTTTGTGTGTGGTCTCTTCAGGATTGCTTTTAGGGCTCGGTTCGAGCTGCCAGGTGCTGTGTCTCCATCTTCCTGCTGCTGTGGGATCTCCAGGGTCTTGCAATCCCAGTATAACTGTGCCTGCACTGCCCAGAGTGAGGAAAGAGCCCAGTTGCCAGTTTTGCCATATCCAACCGAAATGAGCTGAGCTCTACTGTGTGGGCAGTGACCTCTGGGTGTTTATCTGAACAACTTCACATAACAAAACTGTTTGCTTACAATGCATGTGGAGCCCCCATCCAGAATCTTTTCTCAGTCCTCTCCATTCTTATACTCTGCCTTAGCCAAGGAAACACCAAAATCAAAATAGTGGAGAAGTGTAACTCTGAAATTACAGGAAAGAAAAAGCCTCCATCATCTCAAGGACTCTTGCTAAAAATTCTTGTTTAGGCAGCTGCTGGGGACTCATTTTGTTCTAGCCCTGAGCTAAGCACCTGCCAGGCCATTTTTCTGCCACAGTTTTACTTTCTGTAAAAATAGAACTAATTATTAGATGTCACTTATACAATTTATACCCATCTTAAGAGGCCTAATAAATAGTGGCAAATTCATAAGGAAATATGCTTAGACTTGAAATACAATACTAATCATATAATTGAAAAATTCAGCTCCCCTGGAANCAGTGTCATATTGGGCAGCTGGGCTCTTACTGGGAAAAGCCAGAAATCAGTCCCAGTTTATCTTGCTCATGCAGTCATAGCCTGAAGCTGCTGCAAAACAATTCTGGTCACAGATTTTCATCTCTGGATCCTCTGGAGGTAGTGCTAATGGGCTGAAACATCTCAGAGGAAGATAAAAAAAACCCAGCCAACAGCAATATCTTTGGCCAATCAGCAATTTTTTTCCTAGCAATCCACCAGTGTGTGGATGCCTGGTGGTTTATGTCCCTTCTAATATTTTTCTCTCCTATCACTTATAACTGTGAATTCTCTCATTAGTCATATTGCACTCATTCCAGCACAACATTTAATCTTTTTTCATCAAAACATTGTTTAGACAAAGATGATCTTATTTGAAATGTGGCTGCTGTCGTCACTTCCCTCTCTGCTGTATTTGTTCGCTGCTCTATTCTTCTTTTACGTAGTTGTGCCAGGTAGCTTTTGATGAGTAACACACTGCTCATCTATTGCTGTCATGTAGCCCACAAAGCCCCAAAGATGCCATCAGAAGTAAAAAATAAAGCCCATTGCACAATATTGAAATCATCTTTTCTGCATGAGTGTGAGCCCTTCCCCGTCAGACAGCTTTTTCCTACCATTCTCTTAATCCCTCTCAAGAAAATATCTTGTTTATTTGCACAAAAAGAAAGCACAAATCCCCTAGAGTTCGCTTAAAAGAAGCATTAAAAAACTAATTCCAGATAAAAGTTGCTAGAGAGGGTGCAGGATGCTGCACAGCTGCTTAGAGAGGCAAATTGTCCATGTTGAGGTTAGTGTGAGCATGCCCGTTTCTTGGCTGAAAAGCCATGTGTACACCATGGATGTTTGCAAGCATAAGCTAATTTATCTTATTGGTGAAAATGTGTTTGCAACTGAAGTGCTCAGCTTCAGAAATGTGCTGTGTTGCCTTGCTGGTAAGAAGTGGCCAGCAGAATGCACTGTACATGCAGCACAGATATAATCTGGATAATTGCTCAATTCTCACAGGGCCAGCATTAATAAAGCAAAAGGGAACAGAGCACCAAAGCACTGTTGATATCTGTATGTGCACCAGGGACCATTTCATTGGCTTTGTGGAGGAGATTTCTGTCATATAATTGCTCAATATTCAACGCAATACTTTGTACTGCTTATACAGAGATCTACAGTTCCAACCAGAAAAATATATAGACTGAAAAAAAAGGGCAGTATTGGGAAAGTCATAGCAGGAGTTGCAATGAAAAAGCAACTAGCCAAAGAAAGAAATTCAGTAATCAAGCAATATGACACAAACTTTGGTCTAGGATCTCTAATGAAACTCATACTTTTGAGGTTTGGATAGCAAGGGTGCAATTCTGGAAGGAATTAAGGGATTCCGACTCTAATTTGAAGTGGGCTGCAAATTATTCCCATCACAAAGGTAGGAATGAAGGTTAAGGATCTGCCCAACATCTAGTGGCAGAGGATTAAGCAAATGTGGAATCTGGTGATTCCTGCATGTGAAACCAATTTCTTTCACCTGGTACCTCTTCCTTGCCTAGAACAGCACATCAAATGCAATTTGTGATGACAACCATAGACGAAGAACTTGTGTTCAGAGGAAAGTTTTAAACAGGAATAAGAAGGAAAAGGAGACTGTTATGTCTTGGTCATGGCAGAAGTGGAGCTGGAGGTGCAGATGGAGATGAGACTAGAGTGAGCAGGGCTGTCAAAATAACACCCAACCATCTCTAGAGGGAAGGCCTGGGACATCCCCACATTCCCTTCTCTAACACACAGGGAGTGATATGAGGATCTGAACTAGAGAGGGTAGAGGAAGGAGGAGGAAAGAGAGAAACTTGCAAGCCAGATGTGAGCAGCATTGCCACCCAGAGTCTGGTCCAGCTGGGGGAAGGAGGGAACCTGGCCAATCTGGGATGCAGCAGTAATTTCCACAACGAGATGCAAGCCCCTGCCCAGGCTGAGGGCAGAAGCCTGTAGGTTTTCCTCCAGCAGTTAGGTCACCTTTTCATTTCTCACCCTGCACTGACAAGCTCCACTTCAGCATGATTTTCTGTCACAAAGACACAGAGAAACCAAGCCAGACACTGCCAGATTAGAGGAGCTTTGGGACAGCCACTTGGTCAAACACATGTAGGTGGAGGAGCAGTTTGAGCCCATCTTTCATAAAGTGGCCTTCCAAGCCACAGGACAGTGGCTCACACCCTCTCTTCTCTCTAACACAGGATCACAGAGGGTCTCAGCTGGCTGGCCTGGCTGGGCAGACTTCCCCGAGGAAAGGAAGGGCAGGACCTGACACAGTTTGTTTTGCACATATCTTAATCAGCGGAGCAGAGCTTCGTGAGCACTCTTGTACATGCCAGAAACAACCCTCCTACACAGAGTTGTCAGTGATGTTAAACAGAGTGAGAAGGCAAGAAGGCCCAAACTTGTACGGGCCAGAGCTGCTATTTTCAGGGTCAGATTGAGAGCCTGAGGGCTGGACCTGATTTAGGAGATTTTCCTCTTGATTCTATTGGACAGAGTGAACAGGGTCTGCACTGTTCTGCATCTGAGGATGTGGCAGTGGGGGACAGGAACCCCCTGCAGAAGCTTTTTATGGCTTTTTATGACAGGCAGGTAGAGCTGAGGTTTTCCACAATTGCTTGAATGAACGAGTGCCTGATTTTGCTTTGCTGAGTTTGTCTTTGTCCTCCTCAGCAGTGCTAGATTGTTGGTCTACTACAGCCCAGTGGCTGATGATAATAAGATAATGCAGAGATTGGACTGCTGGGAGCTTATAACTACTTCTTTGGAAAGTAATTTTAAGTATATGTGCATGTTCTCACACATATACATGCATGCAGATATGCAGATATATATGCTCACCTATTGGTACCCTGCACATCCTCTGTAAAAAGCAGGGAGGGAAAAATAATGCTTAAAGACACTGAGTAATGAGTCACAGATTGTAGGGGCTTAACCCCTTGTGCTGCCATTAACAACAGAAGCACTTTTGCCCTCAGTGGGGTGATAGGCCCAGGTTGTTCTTCGGCACTGTGAGGATATGTGCCTCAAACAGTCACAAATTCATAGATCCTTATTTGAGATGGTATTTTTATTTCCTTTTGGCAATAAATTATCTTTTTTTTCCATTTGTAGTAATACAAAACTCCTTTTGAGCATTATAATAATTACCACTGGTAACAGTTTCTGTAATGATGAGTAGCAAACTCCTCTGGCAACATACATGAAATACCTGCACTCTCCCTTAAAATGATGCCAGGGAATTGCTCAGGGATTCTTATCATATTCTCCCATGTTTACCACATTGGAAGCAGGAAGAAATGACAGCAAAGCCAATGAGTTGGTTGTTCCCCAAGACTTGTACCCACCACCAAATCAGAACTAGGAATGCTGGTGCACAAATGGAGTCTGCCATGGGAAAAAGAAATCTTACTCTCAGCAGCTTCCCAGGATTGCTGTGGTGAGTTCAAGTTTTCTCATCTGCAGGTCTAATCCTGTCCAACACAAGCAGTTTAAGTACAGACTGCTAAAGATCCCCTCTCCTTCCATGGGCTCATGATCAAGTTGTAATTGCTCAGCTATTGCATCTGTTTGCCTAATTAAAACCAGCTGTGTCTGTGTGAGCTCCCATCCAAGAAATAGCTGTGCAAATACATTTTTTACTGTTAATGTAAAGAACAAATCTGCTGCCCTTGCCCTAACTGGCCCTTCAAAAGCAGCATTGGTGTTTTAATTCCTTCCTACTTCACACAAAAATGTGATTCCCCCAAAACAATTAGTTCCTGTCCTTTCCTACTATCCAGCACAAGGCTTGAGACATTTCCCATTTGTATGGATTTATTCCCTAGTAATTATTGCTCATGAAATCCATTCACAGTAAAGTGTGTCCTGGATACTCCCACTCATCCTGGCAAACCAAATGTTTATCATGAGGGGTATAAAAATATAAGCAGTCATGTTTGAGTCACTTTTAGTACAACAGGAAAGTTTGCAGGGTCTGGCAGTGTTTATAGTATAAATCACACTTTAGAGATGGGAAAATACTCTGAGATTATCTAGTTCAACTGAGTTTTTATATAAGTATATATTTTCTGCTGCCTTCATCAAAACCCAAATTGGGAAACATCTCCATGTACAAGATTTCCACCACTTTGGGTTTATCCAACGACTTGACAGAAATCACTATTAGGAAATATACCCTGACATTTAGATCTACAGTCTCCATTGCTCAGTATAAGCTTTTTACTCCTTTTAGCATCCCATTTCCTTACTTTCTTATATCCTTCAGTGGTCACAGCCTCTAGATCCTTGCAGCTGGTTCAAACATCCTGTCACTGTTACTGTTTCTTCCAACTCACCTGTGTGCCAGTATAGACAAGAACACTTCTCCAGCTCTGCTTCCCTGGAGATCAGGAATCACCCTACAGCTCTTGAACATGGGTTTGTCAGCAGCAGAGAAAAAAAAAAGATTGCCAAGGACTGGTCAGTGGCTGAATCAAACAGGTATGCTCACATAAAGGAGCCGCTTCCAGTGTTTTGAATTATTTCATTTTTAATAGGTGTTTTTCCTCTCTAGTAATGGTTCAATCACCTTTTCCTTAGCTGAACCACTCCCCTGACAAGAAAACAGGAGCAACCAACCGAGACTTGTTTGGAGCTAAAGGCAGCTGCTGTTTACTTGCATATTTTGCTTTCTCACAGAAGTGCTCAGTACGTTGTGGCCTTGACACTGAGCAATCTTGGACTGTGTGCATGGGGCATGGACATTCCCCATGGCATATTCCCCTCCTTGGCAGGAATCCCTTGGCAGCTGCAGTAGCAGCTTAATGCACAGTTCAGCACCCTGACTTCCTCCTCCTGACCCCCTGCTTTATTCTGCGCTTGCCCCTCTGCTCGTTGTATGCCCTTGTGGGCACAGGAGAGCTGGAGCCATGGTCCTGGCCGAAGGCAGTTCAGAATTCCCACCGACTCCTCCAAGGAAAGGATTTCATTTTACATGGCCGTCCTCTAGAGGCAATGAAGGATTAAAACTGTGGCACATGAGTGCGCTGGTTAAAATGGAAGACTTGCTAAGCAGTTGCAGGGTCCAAAAAGAGTTACAGAGGGTCAAGTTTCCAGTTTAATGAACTCTGTCAGCTGTCCCAGGGCATTGCCTCACTTGGGACTACAGACACACACACCAAGGAGACTTAGAGGCTGAGATTTCCAAAACTCAGGGCATTGGACACACAAAATCCATTTGCTTTTATGCTGGTTGGGAATCAGATTCCTACCAGATCCAAGCCCATAAAGGCACGCACTCTACTCCAAGTTCAGAATCAGATTTTCTGGATCTGTCAATGCCTGGCATTGGCACAGCGCCCGTAACAGCTCCACCCAACACCACAACCCACATGGCTCCTGCAAGATGTTCCAGGTGTGCTGAGAGCCACATGCTGCTCCCAGCAGAGCCATGCTGACAAGTGCAGTCACTGCTTTGGTGGCCACAGGGCTGCACTGCTCCCTCTGCATCACTCCGTTTTGGCACAGAGGAAGCTGGCAGCAAAGGCATCAGGAAGTGACTGAGATAAGTGGAAAGGGAAGCAATGAAGGAAAGAATCCAAGGCAAAGAGAAAATCTTTCCCTTTCAGGCTGTCTGACCTCTTAGGAATTGGGTACCTACATGCTCATACCAAACAAGGCAGTTTAAGGTGCACATCACGGAATTACCTGTGTTACTTTACATATGCAGAGATATCTTGCAGCAAGCACTGAACTATTTAGTTGCCAACAATTTAGCCATATTTTAAATAAGTGCAGAACAGAGTATCTCTTTAAAAATATCTGAAACAAGCACCTGGCCAAGCTAGGCAGCTCTGTACCTCTTTTACTGAGGGCAAAACTTCTGCTTGATCATCTTACAACATGCTGTAACCTGCAGTTGGGAAAAGAATAAACCCCTTCTCATAGAGATGAAGTGTTTATAAAACAGTGACCTGCAGCAATGGTAGAACAAACACAGTAGAAAATGTCAGGTTCAGCTACTTCTGTGCCCACTTTCTGTGTGACAACCTCACCAACAAGGTTGGCACACAGCCAGAGAAGCATGTCAGCCCTTTGTACAAACTCTCGCTCCTGAGGAATTTCCCTTCTTAGCCCCCAAAACACATATCTCCAAGGAGGCAAAATGGTACTTTCCTCACCTTAGCACCTTCAAAAGAGCTCAGGTGAGGCAGGGTGTAAGAAACAGTACAATCCAGAATGCCATGGAGCCAATGTTGAGCTGAGCTCCTGCAATCACTCCTGCTGCTGGTCCTGCAGCAGAGCTGGTCCTACCAGCACAGCACAAGAATGGGTGCGTGTCAAAACCCCTATTTTGACAAAACAAGACATATCTGTACAGAGCTCTACAGGGCCAAGAGGTCTTCCATGGTGCCAGCAAACCAAATGCCCTCACATTACCTCCTCTTCTGTCACAGGCTTAGTGCTCTGATTGTTACTCTGAACATGAACCACAAAATGCCTGTGTTGTGCTGGGATCCCAGTTGTACAGCATGGAAAGTTCTTAAGATAAAAAATTCTAGGGCTTAAATGAAAAACCATTCTGAATGCAAAGCTGAATTCAGTTCAGAGGTCAGAAGTCAGAGTTTTTCTTGTTCAACATATCAGACCCCAACATCATTTGTAGCATGAATATGTCAGTCAAAAGTTCTGCAGTTTTCTGACAAACCCTTCCCTTTGCAATGTGCACATCTCTCCTGGGAGACTTCAGTGTGAAGATCTACACAGTGTCCTGTCATCTCTGCAAGGTATTTCATCAGTCACCAGGCTGTTCTGCAATGTGCTTAACAGCACTATTGTGTAAGCTCAAAGAAAGTGAAGGCAAAGAGCAACTTTGGTAATCCCTGGCCAGGCCAGTGAAGGTGATAAAGTCTGGGAATGGTCCTGCCATTCAGTCACGTTAAAGGTGGTGATTAGATATTTGTGAAGGGTTTTGCAGGTGTTTGCAGTGCTGAAGCAAGGAAGCAAAGGCTCTGAAAAGACATAGATGGCTTTTACTGCATCAGGATGGTTGACTAAATACAGAAAACAGTGTAGAGTTTCATGTCTGTGTTTCTTCCCTTTGCTGGAGATAATACCTCAAGATAAAATTGTGGTTTATAATATCTTTATTTAAAAAATGGTAATCAGCAGTAATCATAATCAATACTTCAGAAAAGAACAGCCAAGGAAGGGCGCTGAGCCCGAGGGAATGGATTTAATCAGCTTCACTGACATTTGGCCTGGTTAATATAACTGGAACTGGTCTTCTGTCTTGTTTAAGGGAAGAAAGCCTTGCCAACTCAGCACTAGTAAACCCCAGATCGTTCATGAGAACCAGCCTTAACATTAGATCAGGCAGGGGGAGAAAAAACAAAAACCAACAAACCACCAACACTAAACCACGTTTGTCTTGCGTTTCCACAAAGCTTTCTCTTGCTCTGAATGACACAGCAAGAGCTGACAGTGGGTTCCTCCTGTCCACAGGATTTCAGTTAAATAATGCCATAGTTTGCTCTCTGGAAATGGATACATTAAGGCAGTTCACACTAGAACATGGGATCGGGTTTTTACAGCCTTTGTTTCCCTTTTTATTCCCCCACGCACTGTGGGGTGTCTTTTTATGCTGCTCACCTAATTTGAGGGATAAACAGCAAAAGCCTGAGTTTCCAGGAGCAGAGGCAATGCATCCAGACAGAAGCCACTCCATGCAAACCACCTGGCAGGACACACATGCTTGTCCTGAATGGGAACTTGGGATGCACCTGGGTTTTTTTCACATGGTAAATGCACGTGAGGGTTGTTCCAATGAAAGGTGCAGAAGTCCTATATTGATCTCCCAAACAGGCAACAGCAGCACAATGTGCCCTGGCCCTGACCCCAGGGGTGCCCACTCTGGCTGAGCACTGGGCCCCTCCAGGGCCAAAGCCAGCACAGAGGGCAGGTAATGCCACCCCTCTGACGACCAGACAGAGGACATTTATTGATTGGGTATGTGAACTCATTCCCACCAGGAGGCAATTTTTTTAATATGCTAAACACCTCCAAAGGACTTCTTATGGCTCATAACCTGGCATTGCGAACTATGGAGGGAATCTGTACAGTGGGTGCTTTTTGTGGAGGGATGGTATTAGGGCCAGCCTCTGGCAAATCCATGCAGCAGCATCCTGCCTGCTCCAGGGATGCTACAGACAGCAATACCCACTTACTGATCATAGACAAGGATGCAAGTAGTCCACAGAAAAATCTTACCTTTAATAAAGGTTAAAGCAATCAAAAGCTGAATCATTTTGTGCTGAAATACAAAATCTTTTTTGTTCTAGATAACCTGTGCTAATTATGTAGATTTTATTTTATGATGACGTTGCAAAATCATGATAGCTCAGACAGTTCCTGGGTGAATTGAGCCCAGTTCATCTCAGGGAGGGCTTCAGGCAATGAAAGCCCAAAAGCAGTTGCCTCCAGGCAGAGCCCTGACTTATTGCCTAAGCTTCAGGGCCAAGGCTTGACAATCCTAAAACAAAGGCTGGCTTTCAAAAACAGCTCTTTCCTGTTGAGAAACAAACCATGTTTCTGCCATCCTCCCAACAGCATAGTTTTAAAAAGGTGTTTTACAGACAGTCTTAGAGACAAGATTCCCCACATTAAAGACTTAAAGTCAAAATAAAAAGCTAAAGAAATAAGAGAACACAAAAGGGAAAAAATGGAAAAAATTAAAAACAACTAGAGTGCACTGGTTGGGGTCCTTTGGGACACTGCCGGAGCTGTCCTAAGGACTGGCAGATAATCCCAGAGCTTTGACTGAAAACTTTTGCCAGCAGCATCCTTTGGTCCGAATAACAAAATAGTCAAACACCTCAAAAGGGGCTGCCAAAGGCATTTGGACTCCCTTGTGACTAATTATAGATTTTAAAGCTGTTGAGGGACTGGGTGTTTCCCCATTAATAAAAAAATCTAATTGTATAACTCCACACCCCCTTCCTTTCTAATGCAGTGCACATAGGGAACCTCATACATCAACTACAAAGTGCACATTGTTTTGTGTCAGCAGATAAATAATTTGCCATCTGAAGACTTGGAAGTTGTTCTCTTAGTTCAGGATTATTGTTCCACTTGAAGCATGAAGCTGGCAGCTTTACTTTCTTCTTCTTCTCAACAGAATTGGATCACTCTAAGACTTGAGTGACTTCCAGGCTAATAACTCACCAAGATTTTTGTTGAGCACATACATGCATTCTCTGGAAGGAGTTAGGTGGAGAGGTGATTTCATTTGTCTTTTATTGTCATGCATTCTTAACCATATACACTTTTAAAAAAAACCTGTAGTGTTGAAACTGTTGCCTCCTGATTTTCTTTCAGTCATCTTTAAAATCTTTGATGCTCTATTAGCCAAAAGTTTCAAGAGAGGAGGAAAGGGCTGTGCTCCTGTTTGAGGGCTTATTTTTGTTTTGCCCTTAAAAAAAATAAAAGTATGGGAGTTAATTTTTATTAACATTCATCTGACCAGGGTATTGTATTGTGGTCATGTCTGTCCATTATGACAGCCTGCCCCTTGCTAGACTGCTGCAGCAATCAAGGAAACACTTGTTTTCTAGCAGGCATGGACTGGTGTCATACCCCATTTTTCAAACCAAGGGGAAGTCCAGATCATTATCTAGTAAACCCATTCCTAATTTTCAGTAGTCCAGAAAAACAAAAAAATCAATATAAACCTCCATCAAGAGAGCAAATTTCTAATGTGGTTATGCTTTTATTCTGGTACTCTTAATAGTAATTAAATTCTCTTGAAGAAGTATGTTTTTCATTGACTTCAGCAGGCTTTGGATGAGAAACAGTCTGGAGGTTTTTGACAAAATGTTATTTTGACAGAAAACTCAGACTCACTAAAATTGAAACAGTTCCTGGGAATAGTTTTCACAGTGACAGCTCAGTGAAAACACTGTTGTTATCTCTGGTCCACAATGTACTTTTCAGAACCAGAGCTGGAAGAGAAAATATGAAGTAGCAAAGTGCTCTTGGCCAGGCCATCCACCCTGAGGCAGCAGGCTGAGTCAGGTTCAGACTGTGTATTTAAACACCTCTCATCTTCTCCAAGAGAATCCAGATTACTGGGGCTTTAGCTAGTTATAATGGGCTGCTTCTCCTCCCCAGTCTGGGAGCTGTCAGTCCATCTCAGCACAGAGCAGGACTATTTTTTGAAGGTTTCAATTGTTCTTTAGGATAGGGAAAAGCATTTCCTTCCAGCTGTACTTTAAATTGGGCCATAAAGCTTTACATTTAAAAACGATTGTGAAACATGACTCAAAAAAGATGCCCTCGGGGCTGCACACTAAAGACAACAGCAGCTCTGCCATGAGCTTTGATGAGCACTCAGCTGTACATTTGCAGCCCTACATTTCATTAAAATGTTTATATATCTCTAATAAAGAGTGGGAGCATTCTACCTAGAAATAAAAATGTGTGTAGTGCTTAAAATCTCATTCTGGACCTCTGCCTATATCAGGGATGGAGATGCAATTGCCCAGACAAAGAAAAAATTCTTGACCTTGAAAATCAGAGAATTCAAATAACACTGTTAAGACTAACATTCAGAGAAGTAAACAGAACTGAGCAGGTTTCTACTGCTGCAAAAACAAGTGGCCAAAACGTCATTTGGTATTAAGTAGCATACTTGCTGTGAATTCAAGAAGGTGATATTGATTTACACCTGCTTAGAAGTCATCAAAAAAAGAGTTTGGAAAATAGAACCAGCATTCAGGGGAAATTTGAATATTTTAAGTCTGGGAGAGGTCCAAGAAGAAAGGACCTTCTGACCAGAAATTGTATGTGAAAGGGACAGGAAAGAAGCAGCTGAAATCTGGCATGGTGATGTGTCCAAACATGTGCTGAGAGCGGGGCACAAACCAGCTCTGTCCTCCCAGGAGTTAGCCTGTGTCACACCTCGGACACTGCACCGGGACGTGGCACACTGAGGGCAGAACTGCAGAGTGTACAAAGATAACTGCAAGGAGAGCAAACCAGTCTGTTTGCTTCCTTAAACAGCACCACTGAATGGCTTAGTGCATGTCAGAAGAGGGAACAAAATTTAAGGTTTGTTGGTTTGTTGTGTTGTTTTTTTCAACAGCGCACAAGAGCCCATGGCTTGGAATGGGGTTGCGCAAGGGTTGCATTAAGTCCTGTGGTACATTTCCAAGCCTTGTTTGTCTGAACAATTGACTCTGAGCACAGACACTTATCAATAGAAGCCTAAGTAAATTTCAGAACAAGTTTTAATTTATTTTTTTTTTCTGACTTGAACATGAAGGTCATGCAGGTCTACAGTTGCTGTAGCAACAGAAAGGAGCTCATTAAATGATCAGCCTGAAGGCCAAAGCTATCAGAGTTGAAATGACCAAAAGTTAATATTTAACCAAAATTCTCTTATTTGTTTAAAAACATGCATCTCACTTGTATTAGCAGCTGCCTCATGGACCTACTTCAAAAATAAATGTAGAACCATGAGGCGAGCAAAATTTTCATACATGTCCCAAAATAATGTCCGGTTCCTCAGCAGGGCTCTGAAAGCTGCCTCCTACCAGAAATCATGCAACAATATACTTAGGTAGAGACCTATTTCCTCTGATCTTTTGTGTCTGACAGTCACTTGTCACTTTAATGGTTTTCACAGTTTATTTGCATTATACATTATTTAGTTTTAAGAGCTAAAGAAAAGGAGCATGATCCTTTTTTGACTTCATTATATTCTATCCTTTGGACAACCATTCCAGGGGCAAGCTATGTTTTGCCTTGGGCCCAGCAGGCAGAACCAAATAGAAATAGATTGCTGCAGCAAAATTGCATGACCCATCCCCTACTATTGCTTAAACATGTCTAGCCTACCTCACTGCTCTTTCAAGTGCCTGGCAGGCTACTCTTTGCACAGCTTTCAGTGCTAGCTGCTGGTTTTCTTCAATGAAATAGCATCTGTGGACAGCCAGGAGGGACCTATTAACTGGGGCTGCTTTAGGCTTGTCCACCAGCAGAGCAAGAACACATTAAAGATGGTCTTCACTTGGTTAGTTCCTACTTTAGGAACATACACATTTTCTTCAGTTCACAAAGGACCTCAGCAGACCATTGCTTTCAGTGATTTGGCTACGTGGCCAGACTAGGTCCCACATGTCTCTGACAACACCTATCACGACGGAACATAACTTTTAATGAAAATACCAGGAGAAAAAAAAAGCCTTTCTAATTCCTATTAGCAGTCCTGGGTCAAAGAAGGGTTCTGCCAGCCCTGGATGTATTCCTCTACCTATAGGTTTTTTTTGGGAGATCTCGTTGCAATGAACAGCTGCTGACACAAATCATCTACACACAACCAGAAATCAGTTGGACAGTGATGTTCGCCTGCCTTGTCCCAAGGTAAAGGCTGTTTCTTAGGACAGATAGGGCACAGCAAGTCTACTTCATGGGATTTCTCCAGGCTATTCAAGGCTTTTTCTGACGGCTTTTAATACACAGAAGAAATGACAGTTCCCTGCCATTTGTGATCTAATTAAACATCATTTTGTGGTTCTGATTAAATAGCAGACAATTCCAGACAGAAA
This sequence comes from Horornis vulcanius, assembly GCA_013401035.1. Classification (NCBI taxonomy): domain Eukaryota; kingdom Metazoa; phylum Chordata; class Aves; order Passeriformes; family Scotocercidae; genus Horornis; species Horornis vulcanius. The sequence continues at coordinate 20,357 of VZUA01096975.1, read as the reverse complement.
AATGCAGGTCATGCAACCAAGTGCAGTGATGTACACACCACTGAATCACAGCACTTTCTTATACTTCTGATCCTCCTTCCCCTAGGCATCAATTTCAGAGTGAAGACCACATGAATAAATCCATCATTAAGGTTTTGCACATTAATGGTCAGCAAAACCACCATTTAAGTAAAGCTGTGAAGCTGATTACATTACCCAACAGCTTCACAATCTTTATTGTCACTGCTGATGGTGTGGGAGGACCCAAAGCTTTACAAATATGTTGAAGGAGTCCAACCCAGGTGCAACTGCCTGTCGTGGGCTCACACTGTTTCCAGGCATTAACCTGACATTGCCTTTGCACCAGGACAGCTGCAGGCAGTGGGGTGGGAGGCTTGGTCTTAATTCAGTGCAAGACTCTTTGTTTAATTCTAAAGAGATATTATCCTTAATTAAACTGTTGGGTATCTTGCAGAGCTAGAAAGCAGTGTCGAAAGACCTGAGACACCCACCCACACATCTTAACATGTCCCACTTAGACAGCATCTTGCTTCAGTTTTTTTTGTTTTCCTTTTGCCCGTTGCTCAGCATGTTTCAGCTGACCTTGTGATGGAGCAGGAATAGCAGTGTGGCTGGGAGGGTGGTACACCACAGCTTGCAAACTGGAATGGGAAGGAAGAAAAAGAGCCATGGTGGTTGCATCCACTTGGAGTTTTTTCAGCCACCCTGAACCTCGCAGCGCAGGAATGACACTTGTCATCGTGAGACCCTGACCTTCCCTTCCCAGAGACCCTCTGCCAGGGCCTGGCATGCCTTGTGCACACTCTTCCCCCAGCTTCCCCCTGCGTCTCCTTTATCCTTTACCCCTATATTCAGTTTTGACACAAATCACCATGAAACCAACCAGGACAGGAATCACCTTTACACTGATGCTCTGAGTGTTCTGCAAGTCAGCAGAAATATTTCTGCAAGGGTAAGGTAAGCTCTGGGCCTTCCTAAGGAACTGCCCCCCGCCTCCTCCCCCCGCCAAGCAGTAAGCCCCAGAAAACAAATAAATAAAATTATAATTTAAAAAACCTCCACAAAAAAAAGCACAACAGCAAAGGTGAGCTTTGCTGGTGGTATCTCCTGGCTGCTTTCTCCAAGCTACGCACTCCAAGGAGGAAGTACATTTGGACTTTACACAGATACAGCTAGCATGGAGAAAGGCTGGGGAGGATTTCTTGCCCATCCCACCTCTGAAATGCTCCCCTGTATGATCCAACTGCACATCTGCAGCTGTCAGGGAGTCTCTCTCCCTGTGCTTGGTAATCTGAGGCTCTGCAAGCCGGCAGGAGCTGGTCTCCTCATCTGCCTTCCTAAGGCAACACTTGCTCAGCAAACACAAATATGTTTACTGTGGAAACTTTGTACTTGCCTTACTGCCCTGCACTTTGCCAGGTGTTGTTCTTTTTATACCCACAGGAGACACAGAGCCATGTTCTAATATAGAAATATAGGTTCGTGTGCATGTGTTTATTAATAAACAGGTGGACAAATCTATTTGCTTACTGCCTCATTCGAGTGATTTATTTAGTTATTTTTAGACTTGGTAGCTGTACAGCCTCAAAGCAGCAACATCAAGGGCTTACTATTGTAATATATTGAAGCTACATTCAAGACTGATTTTTACAGAGAGAGAAGAGAAAAAAATAAAAAACAAACAAAAAAAAGAAAAAAAAATAAAAAAAAAAAAAGAAAAAAAAACCCAAAGAAAAAAGAGGAGACATAGGTAAAAGGGCAGTCAGCACAAGTCAACCCCGCTTTCCACTCACCAATTTTAATGTTGCTGTCACTATTGTCTTTTCTAATGGTGCCCTGGGGATAAGCTGGAAAGAAATTGAGTGCCTAGGTACACCAGGACCCCCATCAAAGGGCTGCAGTAGAGCATCGTGTCTAGGCATCCTGATTGTATTACTTAGAGCAGCAACTTTCTTTACTATCTATGGGAATATACATGCACACATGTAGGAGGCCATGGTTTTATCTTCTGCCATAAAAAGGTGCTTGAGATATGGCTTTTGTACCTGCAGCTTCAGGGGGCATCAGAAGCAGACCAGATAGCCCATGAGAAAGCCATACACAATAGAAGGGAAGGAGAAGTTGGTGCCAGTGTAAAACAATACAGCCCCTGGTATGTCCCCTTCTTCCCCCACAAGGAGTCTTGAGAGATGCTGGGCATTCAACACTAAAAAATCCTTATCCAACTGAGAGCTGGCTGCTGAGGGATCCTCCCACCAATGAAAATGCCCTGAAAAACCCACTTGTGTTATTCACAAGTGAAAGAAGATAAAATGCAAAACCTCCTTTCCTGGAGTACTGCTTTCACTTCCTGAGAATGGAGGCCTACCCAGATCCATGAGGACACACCACAAGGAGGGGGCCTAACACAGCACAGCCAGACAAGAAGCACTGATAAAATGCAAGAGCTCCCAAATGGTTGTGGGTCAGTCCAGGTCCCCCAAAAGCTTTTGCTTTGACAAGACCGTTCTTGCTGGTTCCCGGGCCCTGAATTACTCTGAAAATTGCACAGAGCCTCCCCAAGGTGTCTGCCTTGGGTTTTGGATCCCTCTGGGGATGCAGACAGAGCTGAAGAGGCACTTTCACTGAGCATCTTCCCACTGCCCTGTTGCAACAAGCAGAGTTGCTTGTCAACTCCAGCCAAATAAGCAAGCATAAATGCCAGTAAAAGAAAACATTGCATACATCCCTCATCTGGAAATTATTTTTGTTTGTATTTATGTTCCCACATGTTGTCAGGGTGATGTCTGGGCTCAAGCCCACATGTGGAAAAATCTGGACTGTGCCCTGTACTAGGAAACTCTCTAGCACAGAGGCAAAACTGTGTTTGCTCCTACTTGCCTTACAAAAAACAGCCTGTTTCTTTGTGATTCAGAGGACAGCCTCTTTTATCCAGAGAAAAACAAAGATTTGAAGATCGGTTTATTTTTACACTTGGACACTGGAGAAGGAGGAAGCCCTCTCTTCTGTGCCAGGAGAAGAAAAAGGAGAACAGGTCCAGAAAGGAGCATGATCCCCTGAGTCGTGATTTTTGGCACAGGCTAGGCTCACCCACCTGAGCTGAGCCAGGGACCTATCCTACATCTCTGGGCAGAGCCAAAACACAAACAAACACCTCACTGAGGGAGCACCACGACTTTCTGCCAGCCAAGCACAATTCATCATTGCCTGGGCTTAAACACCAGCAAACAGGTTTTAGCCACCAGCTCCTTTCACACCTGAATGGAACCCATTTTCTCAAAAAAGGGCAAAAGCTTCAACCATGTCAATCTCAGGCTTCCCTACACAGTAGGGAAGGTTCATTCCTCAAAGCATCTCACTACACAGGCCAGTTTCTCCTTGTTGTAGTCTCCCTCCTTGATCCCTGAGGGTATCTACACCCCAAACTACCTCCCTAGCCAGCCATGAGCACCCCATCACCATCCCACCCCTTCACCTGAGCTCCTCACCGGAGACCCCTGATTGAACCCAGGCCCAGGTGAGGTTTCCAGCTCCCTCCCAGATCAGCCCAGCAAGCAGAGTCATTAGCCCTGGATGGGAGGGCTACCTCAGTACAAAGTGAGCATGAAGCCATGGCTCTGATAAATTCAGTGAGGCTTTTGCCCTCACTGACAGAGATGAGACTTCACCTAGGTGAGAGTTCATTTTTTGTGGCTCTCTGCACCCAGCGCCTAAACAGGAGAGGCTCCAAATCCATGTGCTGCTTATCAGGCTCCCACATTAAACCTGAGGCAGGACATCAAAACCTGCTGTTCTACCTTTAGCAAGGTCCACCTCTGTCCTTCTGGCCATCCAAAATACTAGGGGAGCAAATGCCTCTGGATTGCCCCAGCAATGCAGCTGAGCAAACATAACAAAGCATGGTGAAGAATGACTGAGCTTAGGAATGACTGGGAATATTACCTTGAATATTTAAATATCTTCTCTCTCCAGAGTTTTTCTCTTTGCTATTGTAGTCTTAACTACGGCTTCATGAAAAGCCTTCAAGGACAAACTTAGAGAAGATTCCACTCCTCATTGTCTCTGCACAGTTGTGTGGCCACAGCAAGTCCCCAAAAAGCACTTCACTTAAATAACCCCCCAGCTGGCTGCCATGTTTTGCACTAGAAACTTTATTTGTCTTTAACATTAGCTCACTCATAGAGTCCTTCTGGCAAAATAACAACTTCCTCATTTCACAAAGGGAACCTGTGTGAAAAGAAAATGAGGAAGAAGGAGCATCACCTCAAACCACCCAACATGGGCAGGTGTAGGTGTTTCATGGCCACAGTGAGGGACCACCATCCCCAGTGACTGCCTGCCACCACATTGCCAGTCCTGCTGTCTCTCTTGCCTCCCTTGCACTTTTGGTGAACACTTCAATTTTTTTTCTAATGAGAAAGAATTTATTTCTTTTCTCAACAGCCCCAAATGTGCTTTGTAAGTCCTGTGCATCTTGTTAGACTGCCAGCTGACTAAGACTATTAGCTTTGCAAATATACTGCAAAGAGACCCTACTTGCAAGGTTTCTCTGTGAGTTACAAATACCTCCTTAGTCACTGGAAGGTAGAAACTCTCTTTGCCAACAGCACATCACTCTAGATAGTGACTGGTTATTTGTTGATCAAACAAACTGCCTGGAAAGCAATAATTAGAATTTATCACAACAAAGAGTATAGTTTATTAATTCCCACACAAATTATCTAGTTCCAGAAGTTGAATACAAGATCAGGATAAGCAGCATAGATTACATTGGACTAGCTCTTCTGTACTAACTTTCAAAATGGACACTCTTATGCAATCTAAAATGTTTGGGTTAATAGATAACAGTTCGTGCATCAGCAGCAGGTAATTTTCTTTAGAACCATCATGATTGAGATAAGGCAGCTGAAAGCATCAAAGTTAAGGAGGAAAGATTGTTCGTAGATGTTTAGGAGGGTGGGACAAGGTGCAAGTTGAATTTTAGTGCAAGGAAACCTCTGAGGGTGCTAATCAGCCTCCTCCTGGTCACACCATAGGGATGACAGCTTCAGCAGCAACAAAATGCTTCATGGGGTGATAAAGGCAAGAAAAAAACCTGAGCTGAATTTCTTGCTACTTACTGTGGGAGCCAAAAAGTTTCCACAGAAGATGAAGAATAGGACCCTGTCTTGCAGAGGTCACCAAGGGCCATTGCAGTGACTCAAAAAGTCACAAGCAGATACAGCCAAGCTGTTCCCCTACAGCTCCCCAGGTCCTGCAGAAGCTGCAAGGGCCACACCTGCACCAACAACCCTCCTGCTACATCAGCAAAATAAACATTTGTCATTCCTTGCATTTTACCTCATGCAAGTGTTCAGCCTATCCAGAGGGCTAAAAAGCATCCCCACTTCTCCTCCAGTTGCATCTATAGATCAGTGTGTAGATGGCTCCAAATCACACCAAATCATTAAGCTGTGGTTGACATCTTGGTCTGAGGAGGAACTGGTGCATTGGACTTCCCCAACAGCTCTGCCACAAGCTCCCTAAGGACTACTGGTCAAATAATTTAAATTTTTTTTTCTGACTTTGCACAGTGAAGGTGACAAGTGTTCTTCAAGGGGCAGGAAAGCCTTAATTTCCCACTGGGAAGTGTGTTCTGCTCCTCAGCTGGAAGATGATAGAGAGCTGCCAAATACCATTATTAATTTAGACAGCTAATTTGTTTCAATGAGATTGGAATGAAAATTCAGAAGCAAAGCTACTAAGATGGCTCCAGCTCACCCCGGATTCATGGTCCTCCACCCACACCAGGGATCAGTCACAGGATATCAGGTAACTTGCATGAAGTCATCAGGACCAATTCTAATTTGCTAATCTCTCCTTTAGGCATGACAGAGATCGATTCACACTAAACTTTCAGGGCTATTACTGATCTCAAGCCAGGATAATCTACCAGGCAGTGCCAGGGACACTGAGTGAGGGGTTAGTGCTCAGGAGCTCAGGCAGGGCAGTGCTGGAGAAGGGCAACTGGAGTTTCAGTACCAAACAAAATCCACCCAATGCCTTACTAATGTGTGTTTATTTATCAGTTGTTGGAATACCAATACCCTGCAAGGAGACTAAAGGTCCTGAGTGGCAGGTAAATGAACACCCTCCAGTTGTGCCATTAATTCCTAAGGAGCAAGTGGGAAAGTTTACCAGCAAACTTGTCAGCTGTTACTAACTTGGTTTTCTGAGAGGGGACAGATTGCTCATCATCCTGCAATCCCCTTTCAGCCAAGGTGGACCCAGGAGCATCTGCCACTTCCAGAAATGGCCCACACCAGAGACCATTTCTGCACCAGCCGAGGCAGAGATCTCATTAGAGCAAGGGGCTTCCCCCATCAGCCCTGTCCCTGGATGCCCACGTGCACTTCCCAGCCCCATGGAGACACCATGTCCCAGCCAGACAGGGACAGCTCCCACAGGGGAGCTGAGGTCCAGCACAGGCAGGGCTCCATGGGGCTCCTCACCCCAGTGCTGCCACCATCAGTACAGCCCAGCTTTTTTTCCAGCCATGCTGGCTTGCAGCATCACTGCTCTGACACAACAAAATTTCCAAGCCCTTTGCCTTCCCTGATGCATTATCTGCCACCAGGGACACAGGATCTGAATGAATCTAGTTCTGGCCAACTCTCTGAGGTCCAGAACATGTTGTCCATGGAAAAACAACACACACCAGAGAAACAAAAAGTGAGAGACTACCTGGCTGCTGTTTATAGACTTCTCAGAAAAAGTCAGCAGTCAACAGCCAAATTCAAACATTCATGTCACTTCCTTATGGAAGGTGAGTTTATTAAATGCCTGGACACTTTTCAGCCCAATAGCCCAATTCCTTTATTTGGAACCAAAATGTTGGAATAAGTAGCAGGGCTTATGCTGGGGCCCACTGGACTCAGTAGGAAAGGCAGATGCCAAAATCTTTTTTAGATACATAACAGTAATTCTTTGTGTTTCTCTTTTTGTGGGATAATGGACTTCATCCTCAGTCACATGCAAAACAATTCCTGGATAGATTTTTCTACTAAATGCCTTGGGCTGCTTATGGAGGTTCCTGGTTTATACAGATAAATAACATTTCTGCTTTGGAAAGTGCTAAGAATCCCTTGAGTCCGCTCCAAGAATCAACTACATATTCTGAAGAAAAGCAGTATCATACAAGGAAGGGACCTGAGGGACTGAGAGTGAGCAATCCCAAACCCTTCTCTTTGTGATTGCCAATGGTCCAAGGCACAACCCTCTGACTATTATTCACTAAAGCTCCTGATGTAAAGCTGCTGTTGCCCCAGAGCAGTGCACAGCAGCTGTTCTGATGCTGGCTGCCAGCTCAGACCTTTTTCCTGCGCAAGCAGAGTCCTTTCTGCAAAAAGAGCCCATCACTCTCTTTTTACTAGAAAAGACAGAACAGTGCCTCTTACGCCATAACTTGCTCCAGCTTCTGTTTTCCATCCTCAGCTCCCTTGCAGAAAACTATAGGCCACATTCACCTAGATTTTCTCTCCCTTTCAGGATGCTTTTGAATCCAACATGAGCAGAGCAAGGGTTACCAGATGCAAATCACTGTGAGCAAGAAGAGAGCTGGCCTTCCCAACAGTTACGTGTCACTCCTGCATTTCACTCCCATTCCACCTTGTCTCTCTTCTCGTGATGGCCAAGCCCTTGTCAGATGTTGCTTTAGTCTTCAGGATGATTTGAACAGCAGTCTGGAGCTCAGTGAGATGCTGGCCAAGACATACATAGGCAGGATGGGTGAGCTGATGAGGGCTCCCCGCAATAGACTTCTCCAAGAGCTAAAAGGGCTCCTCCAGCCTTATCTCTTTAGGAGATCAAGTACTTACATGTGCTTTGAGTCAGCCTAACCACAAAACTATCAGAAAAGTAGAGCATAGTAGAGAACATGGCAAGAGATGAAGGATGTGCTCCAGCTCCAGCTGGAGGAAGACCTGCACTGATCTAGCAGAGCAGATGAAAGCTTAGACCTGTGAAACTGAGGAGCACTGAGGAGCTGCAAATCTCATGATCTGGATAATTTAAGAGGCAGTAAGTCTCAACCCTCTGAATATTCTTCAATACCTATTTTTCACACACTACGCACCTTGAACCACCTCCCACCCCACCCACCCCACCACACACCCCCAAAAAACAGGCAAAAACAAAACTTAGACCCGTGGAACAAGAGATTAAAAGCCAGAAAAACACAAATGTCCCAGAAGGAATGAGCAAGGGAAGCCAAGGACCCGTTGGGATTTGCAGTTCCTGCCTTAGCTGGCAAATTTTTACCGTGGATAAGCCGTGGCAGTCACTGTCTTTGGCTTGTGCCGAAGCCAGTGGGAGCTTAGCACAACTCATTCTTTAAGAGCAATGTCTCTGAATAACAAGCAAGCATGGCATGGCAATCCCTGAACTGAGTGAATAACGGGTCTCATAGGTGCTGTCAAAAGGAAAATCCCAGTTGGCTCCAAAGAGCTTTCTATGTGTGTTGGCAGGTCCCTGGTATTTCTCCCAGTCAGGGAGGGCAGGTCTGAGCAGAGAGCCGAGTACAGCACATCCAGGCTTACATAACCCAAGAGGCCCAGGGTAATCATTAATGCTGGATTATTGCCACTGGCTTTGTGCTGGAGTCACCTGGTTGTTTGGATTAAATGTATAGTGGCCATTTAGACAAGGAGAAGGCTCCTGGCACAAGGACTTCAGTGAAAACAACCCCCAGGGAGGGTGGGAAGCAGAGGATTGTTGCAAATATCACAGGATCTAATTTCAGGCACTCCCCCAGAGAGCCAGAGCTGCCACCTTCCATCACAACACCCTGCTCAATGGGCTGGTTTGCTTTCCACAGGGGTACAGCTCTCCTCAAAACCACCAGGGTGAAAAGCCCCCACATAACATGGGTCAGGAGGGCAGAACTCTTCCTAGGGAGCTTTGCCTTGGTGAGTCCCACGTGTGGCACACCAGCAAGCAAGATCTCATTCCTTTCCCCTTGGCATTCTTTCCAAAAGCACACATTATCAGTGCAACCTGACTTTACCTATGGCCTGTCCTTATCTTTCTTTGCTTATCTGATGTCTCACGTGCCCTATTACTCTTTGCCTCCTGTAAGCCACTGTGTGTTACTGGTGTGTGGTCTGTGCCACTGTCTGGGGCAAAGGAGATTTAGGATATCTTGGTTCTGCTCCCATTTCCCCTCTCTGCTGTTCTGTGGTCTCAGACACACCACTCCACTGCACTATGTTTAGCCACAGGTCACAGAAGTCAGGTCACCTTACAGAAAGATCACTTTTCTCCTATTTCTCCTGCTTAGTCCTTACCTTGGGTATAACCTCCCTCGCTGACAGCTCCTTACCTCTCCTAACACTACTCTTTCATTACTAGTTCTGACAAAGGGACTAAAACCCTTTTAAAAATACACAAAGTTCTGGCAAGCATTAGGAACCAGATCACAATAGTTTTGTGAAGGCTTTACCACTGCACACATGTCCATTCACACCTCAGAAGCCCAATTACAGAGGTTTGAAGTTAATGATCCTTAGGCATATGTATAAACATGCCATGCTATATTTTGCCATGCAGAGTTGCTGAAGCTGGGACAACTTTGCCAGTTGTGGCATCAAAACACTTAAATACATGTTTATCTTCAGGTGGATAAAGTCAGGCTTAAGGCAAGGCCACATTTTTCTCATGAATCAGCTAAGCCCAGTCAGGCCAGTAATTTCACATAAAACAAACATCAAAATCTCTTTTGGAAATTTCTACTTTTTTGGGACAAAACCCTGGAAATGTTAATCATTTCATGCAGAACTAACTCTGCTCTCACAGCAAACATGGCCCTACTCTTCTCAGCAAAATATTGCAACCATTACACAAACTTCTATTTCCTTGGGTATTAACTAGAAAAACCCACACACTTCACACTCAAACCCCATACTTAAATAGAAAGGGGAAAGGGGAAAGGGGAAAGGGGAAAGGGGGAAGGGGAAANAAAGGGGAAAGGGGAAAGGGGAAGGGATTTCATGGAAAATATTACAGCTTAAAACAAAACTAGATCTTAGATTTCTGCCCTGCTGTGCTCCCACAGTATGCATTTTGCATTACTCCACTTCAGCTTTAAGTATTACCTCTTGCAGAAAAATAGCAACTTCTGCCCCAAAGGTCTTGCAGGTTGAATTGCCCAACTTTACAGCAATATCAGAACTCCAGGTGAGATGGGGAAGAGACTGAGATGCTGGTTAAAATAAAGCAGCTGGTTTAATGGATTAAGTGGATAGGGTGAGAACAGAAGGGAATTGCAGATCCTCTTGGTGCAGACTTTCTAATTAAAGCTTACAAGCTCTGTCCTGAGCACTCTGGTCTTCAAGCTACACCTCAGGAGGTAACAACTTGGATTGCACAGAACTTAGTCTGCCTCATCACTCAGTCCTCTTGCCAGACTCAAAGGGATTCTCTGGAAAAAATAATCAGGGGTCTGGAGAGCCCTGGCTCAGCAGCTGGCGCTTTTTGGTGGCTGTTCTTCAAAGACTTTAATTCCTCAGTGCCTGTTAGTCTCAGAATGATTCTTGCTGGGAGAAGATCTGGACCCACTGCACCATTGCTCCCATGGAGAGTCAGAAATGACTTGAACACCAGAAATGTTGCTGGTTTCTTCTTCCAGTGGTGGCCAAAGTAAGCAAAAGCACAGTGCAAGAGATGTCCCAGCTTGCAGATCACAAGAGCACGGTGTTCATGCCCCTGTTACAAATGCTGTTACAAATGGAAGCAATGGCTTTTGCAGAACAGGGTGTCTTCTCCTCAAGCCTGAGGCAATGGTTCCTACCACAGCTCCTTCACATCACTCTTTCAGGCGTGGGATTTACAGAAGAGCCAACTGAGGTGCCCTGGCACCAAGACCTCCGTCATGCCAGGCCTTTCTTTAACAATTCAATGACACAATCTGTAACTACTGGTCTCATTGCTTGCTCCTTCCATCCAAGGATCACACAAACACAAATTAATTCCCACAGTATCACTGTGATGTGATATTATCCCCATCTTACAAGAAAGGGAACTGCAGAACATGGCAATCGAGTCCTTTGGGTCACACAGTGAGTCACATCACAGTCTGAAGCAGACTTTGAAGCCCTTCCTCCTCCACACTAATCACTAAAGCTGGAATTCCCTCAAATCTTGCTTGTTCTACTTTGTTTTACTGCATCTGTAGACCTGTTCCACAGCAGTCAGGAGCCACGGAAGGCATTTGTGTCCCAGTGTGGCTGCCAAGCAAGGCAGGAGGGCTCCAGTGAAGAGAGAAAGCTGAGACATCTCGTGCCTCCCAAGAACTTTCTGAGAAGAGAAAAACTGAAGATAACTTCAGAACTGATCCATCATCTCCCTGCTACACAGCACCTGAAAATTTACACCCATGTGAATCAAAATTTCAAATGCTATTGTCCTGATTACAGAGCTGGCTATAAAGGAAATTAATGAATAATTTCAAGGAGGGATTTAAAATTTCCATTTTCATTTTATTGTCAAAGTAAATATATTTTTATGAAGAACAAAAGAAAATATACAGAATTGTAACTTATGTACACTGGCTTTATAGGTATTTTTGTTTCCAATTTACACAAATTTGATACGTTATTAAAAGATATTTTATATAGATATGCATCTATGTACAGTTTTATTTACATACATTCATAGGATGTGATATAAACCAGTCAATAGATGATAGTTCAATTATATTAATTTCAAGAGGACAAAAGGAATGCATTCACTTTAGCCAGACCTGCTGTTCTTGCACAGCATGGGCTCCTGCTCTTCCTAGCTCTGGGATCACACTTTCCTACTTCCCATTTTGCCAACAGAAAAGACAAACAGATGCCATCTGCGAATGGAAAGGAAATGCAACATCCATTATAAAATCATTCCTAATTACTGAATTCTATTTTCTTCTAAAGCTTCTTACAATCGCCAGAGTTCAAAAGGAAAAACAAAACAAGAAACACAAATAAAATCACTTCCCTGCTGCCACCTGATGATTTGCTTAAATTCCCTTCTTAGCCAGCTACCACACAAATTTGTTTCTTTTGGCTACTGTTCTCACCCGTTTGCCCACCCCAGCTGCATGGAGCTCTGACATGGCTGTCAGGAGGGAGAGGATTAGCACTGAGGATCATCCCTAGACCTCAATCTCACAGTGCTCTCCCACCAGGTCATGTTCCTCCCACCCTCCCTGGGCACAGGCACATCCTACAGACCCTGCCAGCAAACAGAGACTCAGCTCCAACCAGCCAGGCCTTGACTCACGCTGGGTGTGGGGATGCCCAGTGCTCACCAGGCACCCCCGGGGCTGGGGCTCTGGTTACTCCCCCCAGATCATACGAGAAGGCAGGAGCAGAGACAGAAACAGAGCTCAGAGCCTCTCACAAACACCTTTGTGCTGCTTTGTGGACAGACAACAGCTCTTCTGCTAAAGACACTGGATGCTGCAAACCAGCCTCAAAGGAAAGCAGCATCCTTTGGCACCTGGGCATCCTTTCACTCCTCGGCAGCACAGGACAGAAGCACGCGCACGGTTCCAGAGGCTCCACTCCAAGCCATTCCATGCAGCCTGAGCTTCTGGGTTTGCTTGGGACATGTCTTTGCTTAAATATATATATATATATATATATATGTATGTATGAATATGTATACATAAATATTTATATATAGCCCTAGCCAAGGGAAAGGTAAATGTGAGCCAGGAAAATCAGAGATGCATGGAGGCACATTCCAGTGCTCTCCAAGCCTTGTCTCCCCCTATCCCTGACTCCCACTGTTCCTTCTCCTATGGCCAGCCCCTACAAATCCTTGGCTCAGGCAACCCAAAAACAAAGGAGTTGTTTTCATTTCAAAAGGAATTTGCTGTTTCCAAACTGGACAAATAGAGCAGCTTAATAAAAACTCACAATGAGTGGCCTGTACATGAGCAAAGCCCTCAGGAATGCCAGGGCTATAATTAACTAGCAGCAAGCAACTTTTACATTTTCCTGTGCAGCAGAAAACAGCTAAAAATAAAACACTGTAATTTCCAAAAGAAGCAGCAGCAAAGGAGAGACAGATAGAAGGAAAGGAAAATAATATCCTTAAAAGAAAAAAAAGAGGAAGAAGCGCCCCACTCCCTTGACCCAAAAAGAGCTTCATTCTCAAATCGTCTTTGAAGGACATGGGGGCACTCAAACATGGTGGTATCAAGTAAAAGCATTGACTGTTCTGTGGAGACAAATAAATTATCACTAGAAGTATAGTGAGCAAAGTGCTGTCATCGGCTGTTGTACGATGGCTGGGCGGGAAGGGGAAAGCAGGACCCGTCAGTTCACCGAGCGGACGGAGCGGTTGCTTCGTGGGAACCGGTGCACCTTGACGTGTTTGGACAAGTGGTCACTTCGAGCAAACTTCTTCTCACAGACTGGACACTGGTAGGGTTTCACCCCCGAGTGGGAGCGCCTGTGCCGGGACAGCTCATCTGACCTGGAGAACCTGCAAGAGAGGGGAAGCCTTTTCAGATAAAGAGGAATTTACAATCCTAAGTCTCTCACAGCTGGTTAAAAGAAGTCCCCTCAGGCCACTGGGAGACCCAGGAGGTGAAAGGGACACACAGCAGGGCTGGGCTGGTCCCAGCCTGCAGGCAGCAGCAGTGATGGAAACACACAACTACCAACCTCACCTCATGTCAGCCCTGGCCTCAGGGCAACACAGGAGGCAATGTTTGTACCAACCTCACCCTGAACTCCATAACATGGGTACAGCTTGACAAAAACAGTGCTGCTCTAAATCCCCCTGCCACCCCACCATCTCTCTCCTGCAAATCCAAGCACAAACTCCAACCACTGTCCTGCAGGGTGAGGACTGTTTCAAGCTCCCACTGATAAGAGGAGAACAAGCACCCCCTAACTGCACCCAGTTTGCAGGGATTCCAGATAAATCCAGCCATAGCTACCTAGAAACAACATGACTTATTAGATCCAGATGAAAATTTGTCTTCTGTGTGTGCTCCTGCAGGCTAAATAAAGGGTCATTAATAGTACCAGAGACGCTCAGCATGTCAACAGCTGAAATTCAGGTGGGCCCCCATGACCATTAGCACAGTTATTTGCATAGTTATCATGGGTTAATTAAATCAAGAATGAGCCTTTAATTAACAAAACGATAGTCCATAGTCCTTTGAATTTTAGATATTTTCCACCTTCCATCTCCACAGAAAAATCCCCAAATAGCCACCATGAATCCTACAGGCTTTATTGAACCCATGAGCTAATCCTTTGGTCTTAAGAGCAGAGCTGGCTCTATTTCCACTTTGGAAATCACTGGGAGACAGAGGGTTAATTAACAATGTCACACTAAAACAGCCCTATCCAGATGGGTACAAAAAATTTGCTGCCTGACAAAGGGCAATTAAGTGTTTTGTTGCCAGAGCAGTAACAAAGAGCAGCACAGAAAGAGAGCTTGCAAGAAATGGTATCAGCTGTTTATTTACAATAAATAAGTGAAGTCATGGGCACTAGCTGAACAAATTGGGAAAAAACATGGAGAAAAATGTGCCCTTCTGGAGCAAAATATCACATCATCAACAAAACGAATACGCTATTTTTATGAAAGGGAGAAAACAGGACTGCTGGGCTCCTACAAATAAATCCCTCATGCAAGAAAAGTTTCCACATAAAGGTTTTAATTAGCTCTGATCTCCCGCCAGCTGTTGAGGACCAGGGCATAGGCACTGGGAAAGCTGGTAATGGTTTCCTCAGTTGCTGCGGCTCTTCACTGGTCATGCTCCCCAGAGAGCACTCAGCCTGTGGAAAGCAGGCACAAGCACTCACCATGGGTAAGATATGGTGTGGACACATCTCTCCCAGGGGCATTTCTAGGGGAGATTCTTTCAGCTATTCACTTGCTTGTCTTCATTTCCTTGCTCTGGTATCCTCATGGCAAAAGAGTCAAATTCTCCATGATGTACAGGCAGCCATTATAGAACTGTCTACCTGCTCCTTGTCTGGGATGAGTCTTCTTCATAAAGGCTATGACAGAAGTTTCTCTTCACGCTTTCTACTTGCATGTTTGCTTTCTCTAACATCCCTGGTCCTTTCAGCCATAGCTTCCCAAAAACACAGTCTGGACCTGGGAGCAGCGTCAGGAATTTCTCCCAAGTCCTTAGCAGTGAGTTGGTCCCAGTGCCAGATCCATGCAGGGATGCTCTTGTAGGGCTGCAGGTGAGTGGGCATGGAGAGTTTAGGATGCTGCCTGTGCAGACTGCCTCAGCAGGACTGAGTGTTGGACAAGGAACAGACCTGTTCCAAGGAATAGATCTGTGCCACATCCAAAGAAAAGATATATATATATATAGATATATATATATATACACACAGACTTCAAAGAAGTAAAACCAGATGTGGCTGGGTTGCCTTGTCCTATGTCCTTGGCCATTAAGGTCACCATCTGCAACAGAAGTGCAGTAGCACTTGGCTAATCCTGCACAAGAGCTTCACAAGTGAATTTCGAGGGGAATTGCATGGATGGTGGGGGAGAAAGAGGCACATGTCAGGAACAAGCTTGGATGAGTTCATGTGATAAAAATACATTCTGCCTCATAACCATGTCCTTAGCTGAAGAGGCAGGAATGTTGCAATACTGTTCCCCAGCAGTGACGGAAAGATCAACTTACAGAGCCCACAGAAATAAACCTCAAGCGGTCTGTGTGTTTACAAAAAAACAACACAAAGGTTAGGACAAGGAAGCTGGGAGGATCTGGAGGTCTGGCTCTGCAGTTAAATATCTGCAGCACACTCTGGCAATGAGATCAACCCAAAAAAAGTGAAAATAATCCACTGTGGAATGCAAAACTCAAAAGAAAAAAAAAAAAAAAAGGAAATCCCAA